>JAVQKI010473505.1:0-23259 GCA_036025975.1 Nematalosa erebi | reverse complement strand
AGACATAGAGAGAGAGAGAGAGAGAGAAAGAGAGAGAGAGAAATGGCATAAGTGAGCCAGTGTTGTCTTCACTATGTTTCTAATTATGTTGTGTGTGTGTGTGTGTGTGTGTGTGTGTGTGTGTGTGTGTGTTCCCATCTTATGACAAATCTGTTTCTTAAACACAGTTTTTATATTTTATATACACAACAACTGAATAAAAGGTTCTAGATGTTGCAGAAAGCTAGCGTTAGAGACGTGTAAGCATTTGTTCTGTGCACAAAACAATCAAATGTGTTTCTTTACGGTATTTTACGGCTGTTATTGGCTAACTTTCTTGCTTTCTCATGAGCAAAATTAAACCAAACACACTGACAGTTTCCCATGCCCTTATATGCCTTAATAAAGGAGTCAGCAGGTTATTTGATTACGGTTTTAAGTCAATTAACAATGTCATCAGGCTAAGGCTGGTTATCTCTACGCTTTTATGTAATGATAAATTGAAGTATTGCTACTGCGACACACCTGGGGCTTAGTCAAAACTGTTCCATATTTTCTCTTTGAAGCTGGAGGGAAAACAAAGGGAGAGAATCAAAGAGACCTGACTGTGAGATAGCAGACAAATGGCCCATCTGATCTAAGCTGCTCCAAGCTATCAAAGGGGTGAAATGAAAAATAAAAATGCGAACTTGTGTCAGAGATTACCTGTTTGCTTGTGCCCACATGGCGATAGATTACATCATAGCCCATTGGAATTCCATGTTAAATCATTCAGACATCATAACAAAAGAATAAAACTGTCCTGAATATTGGTAATAAAGCCTAAGGCAGCCTCTTTGATATGTGGTGTGTGTGTGTGTGTGTGTGCGAGTGTGTGTGTTGGGGGGTCCACTGGTTTACCACAATATCCCAAAATGTATCATTCACAAACTATAGTTTAGAAACATTTAGATGCATGCATTTAATGCATCAACATAAGTATAGTGCCATGAGTAGGCTAGGCTTCCAATATGTTTATAACAGGCAACATCAATTTATTCGCTACCAACAAACCAAAACTGACATATTGGTATGCAGGGTAGATAGGCCTATGTGAAACTGATCTTGATTCGTGTCATTTTGTAAAAAATGTGCACCAATTTAACTCTAAATGTGTTGCTAAATACAACTTAAATATTAATGCATTGTAACGATAAATAAGGCAACGTTACAAGGGATGGATTTTCCCCTTTTGCGTACTTCTCTTCAGAGTGACAGAAAGGATTTAACTTTGCCTTCAGCAACGTCACACCGGGTGGATAATGAGGGCATTTGGTACTGAGAGAAAATAAGAGCTGTTGAAGGCTAGAAAAGTGCTTGGGAACGTGCGCGCCACAAGTCAAATTGTTCTTGACATCCTACCTGTATGCCGAGGACTGGCCGCCCCTCCTAGACGCAGGATACCACTGCTCAAGGGAACGCATGGCAATGCATGTCACTACCTTTCATTTTGAAATATTTAAAACGTGGAGCTGAAACTACTCATGGAATCTACACAGTTCATACAGTTATTCTTTGTTACCTAAGTGTTGCCCGAGGTCTGGCCGCATTCCATCCCCTCGGGCTCCAGGCTAGTATCCTTGTGGCAGATTGAAATCGCCTTGGTATTGGAATTTGGGAGTTTAGTCAGGACGCGCTTGTGTCACTTCAAGGAGAGTTCCTCTAGATATCCTCTTCTTCGAAAAAACTCCGCCAGAGAATGAGCAATGAAGACGTTTAGCAATTTCAGCACGGATGTCGCTGCCACTGTCCTCGCTGGGTAGTCGATCCGTAGTGATGAGCCCAAGAAGTTTGGGAACAGACTTTCCACACAGTTTCTGGTGGGGGTGCTGAAAAAAAAGCCATCCACACTTCAACAACTTTACAGGAGGCAAATGTTTGGACACACTTATGGGATTAGATTTTTTCCTGTTACATTCTGAGCAAGTAGAAGGGATATTTTCACTTTCGTCATGATGATTCCACTCTCGCGAACACAGCTTGCTCTGTTTTTTATTCTCCTTTGTCCGGTTAACATAATCGGATTGTGGTGGTAAGTTACCCTGCAAAAACACGTTTGACATGTGCTAACAACTATGTAGGCGGTTTAACCATGATGCCAGCCTCATTGTAAAATATAGAATAAATTGAAATGTGTGGCGTTAGAGGTTTGTCGTCTGCCCGTCTTTGCAATGCGATAAATAATGCTAGCATATTATTATTCCTAATAAAATGATAAGCAATTTAACTACTGTTTAGCGTAATTTATCGCAGAAAGTACATATTTCTGTGACAAATTGTACGCTCTACTCCGGACTTAATTTAACTTTAGGCTATACCTCGAGCAGTTTAAGCGTTGTTAAGTAGATCTACTTCTTCTAAGATAAACGTGATCAGTGCATTTCCCGGTGAAAGTAATTAATTCAGAGCACCATGCTGTGACGTTTGTGCTGTTTACACATTCACGTATCTAACCCGCCATTTGGCGTGTGTAGACTATTTTCATTGACACTAGGCATAGACTCGAAATATTAGTTGTCTCACAGCTTAAGTATGTAAGACACACAAATGTGACTCAAATGGCTATTTTGTGAATGAAATTGGAGTCTGCAGGTATATTCAGTCAAGAAGTTGATGTGAGTGGAATGAGGTATTGTTTGTGAAGAGGCAGA
Source organism: Nematalosa erebi (assembly GCA_036025975.1). NCBI lineage: Eukaryota > Metazoa > Chordata > Actinopteri > Clupeiformes > Clupeidae > Nematalosa > Nematalosa erebi. Next base: position 20,590 of record JAVQKI010473505.1, on the reverse strand, counting down.
GACATCAGGAGGTCAGAGTTGGAATTCTAGGTGAACCTTCAGGCAATAGATGTCATCCTAAAATCTTCACTGAATGTCATTCTAAAAGTTCACTGATCTAGTCTGACATGCGTGAAGTCATATTGGAACGAAACTGGACACACAGTAAGGCCAATTCATTTGTCTTTCTCTCTGAGCTATTGCGCTTTGCACATTTGAACATCGTCCAACCAGAAATAAGCTATTTTTAAAAAAAAGACAAGAGCAGTTTCAAAGGACCAGGCATAATTTAACTTGAGCTTAGATAACACTGTCATGATGTCCACATGCTGACACTCATGCAGCCCATTCCAGATTGACAGGCCGGCAATCTTTTGAGGAGGAGGTGAAGAGATGAATAGCCTACTTCCTTTGATAACCCTGCTGCACGACCTTTGATGGCTTTCCAGCCCCTAGAACCCAAGTAAAAAAGGCCAGCGTGAGATTGTGCAAGAGAGTTGTCCTTTTCTCCTCCACCAGAGTGTCGGGGGTCAGCCGCTGGCCACATGCCAGGTCTGTGCCCAACAGGTGTGCCCCTGTGTGGCCGCGCACGTGCAACCACCACTCTGAGCCTGCCCAGTCAAGCATGCATGTATTGACGCCCCCTCACCACCACCACCACCACCACCAGTAGCAGCACCTGTGCAGTCAAAGACATGACCTGCCCCATGCCATTGTGAGCCTATCTTCCGCAAATGTTGCACACATCTGTTTGCACAGGGTCCAGAGAAGCACAATGTTCTTTTGTCTTATTTTTCAGCATCATGATTGAATGGATGTGCTAGGTGTTGTTGGCGGTGGTGGTGTGGGCAGAGAAGCTGTAGGCAAATAGACTTCCAATCAAGGACAGCAGAGACTGGATCAGATAAAGATCGAGTGACGGGGGGGGCTTGGCGAAGGCCAGTGTGCTTACAGTGTTTCACCGCCGAGCATGTGGCCTCCTCTTGCTTCCCAGACGCTTAGATGTCACCCCCTCCCCCTTCAAGTGCCTCAACCCCCTGTCTGTGCTCATTCCCTGGCCCGCCTGTGACGGACAGCAGCCACGCATCACTGTCGTGCAGCGTCGGGGTTCCAGTCACTTGATTTAGTGTCGATTTCGCGCTGAGATTGTGCCATGGCCACGAGCCACGGACCACAGGACTTAACCCAAGCCACTCTCCCATGTTCCAGCCCTGTCGTGACTGACTTCATATCCAGCATACTTTGGGGATTAAGGAGGATGAAATTCACTCTTTTTCTCAAAGTGAAAAGGGACTTATCTGTAGTCGGGCAATTCATAATGTAACCTGAGGTTCCCCAGGCCTTAGAAACAGCTCATCTCAAGTAGTCTGAATCACAGGACTCTTGAATGGATTGTTTGGATTAAGCTTTTCTTAATCATAATTTCCGGCCTTCTCCTATCCTTGTCTTCTGTCTCGTATTATTTTTATGATTTCATGCATGATATTGCTATTTTAGTTGGTTCCTGATTGCTCACCGATAGTTCATCCTCATCTATGTTGTGATTGGGCCTTATCTTAGGCTGTATCGTCATGTTCAGTGGTTCTACTGGTAGTGATAAAGGAAAAGGGGAAGTCAGTTGGCGAACAGAGACAGATGGACACCCTTATCTGGAACACAAGGTCGCTGTCTCTCGTGCTTGTGCTCGTGCTCATGCTCGTGTTCTCGGCTTGCGGTAGGCACATCCATCGAGTTCTGATTCTCCCAGGGTCCCTTCTGGGTCACGACTGGTTTTGATTATAGCTGGAACTCTGGGTGGTTGAGACAGACAAATATCTTCATCTCCATATCGCTGAAAACCATACTCTGACCGCACACACACACGTCCCTGCCAGTGCTCCGACGTCCTCTGTGATATTCAAGCCTCTCCTCTGAAAAAAAAGCTCTGTCTGCCTCTCAGCCTCTCTCTTACAATGAAACAGGACTTGGGGCAGAAATGGTGTCCAACAGTCTGCTTTTTTTTATGAGTCTACACCTCCTGCTGTAAAATATGGTTCCACAATTCGTGTGCAGCTTTTAAGAGCCAGTTTCAAAGCCCGGGATCTTGGCACCAGGATTTGTGCAGGTTTGGAGACCATGACACATCAGATAATCATTGGTTTGTGAAGGTGGTTGGGCGTCTGCTAAGTACTGTATCTGCATGTCCTAATCACGCCGGGGGCGTGGATTGGGTTCGGATTGAGACGTGTGCAAAGAGTTGCCGTCATGCCTGCCCGAGATATGTTCCTCTTCTCACGGGTCTCCATGGCAACACTGTCAATATATTGTCAATAAGTGGCAGGAGGAAGCCTCTATCCAAAAGTCGTAAGGCCTGCGGCCCGAGGGAGAAGATGTCTGTTCTCACTGCGAGGAGATTGCCCAGAGAGAACATTATGGCAGGTTGTTATTGTGTGTTCTGCTTCTTCAGGGCCTTTTCGTGTGCTCTTGGAATGCTTGGATCCATTAAATAGGGCCGTACAGGATGCATAGAACATGTGCTTATTTTAAGTGTCCAGTCATTTGAGAGCACCAGTATATAAATGACGTTGTTAAAGTGAAGTATTTGACTAATCAAGATGGGATGCATCACTTTTTTTAAAGTTAGCTATCCCGTGTCTCATATTTCTTATCGGACCGCCGTGGTAGGGATTGGCAAGAGTGTTGGGGTGACTTCTTAAAACAAACTCACGCGGCAGATGAATGCTATTAGTCTGAAAGATTAGGCCTGACAGGGGTGAGTGAGAAGCTATGAGGTCTTCTCACAAAGCCCTGCTCTCACAGACAGCTTTATAAAAAACTTGAATGCACAAATCCCATCAGCTGAACTTTAGTCCGATACAAACATTATTAAATAGACAGAAACTGGAATCCAGCACTGTTCTCACATTACATCATAGTCGACTGTCATTGGAAGCTCTGGCAAGAGTTCTGAGTCTTGGACCTGAGGCCTACACTGCCATTAAGACTTGAAATAAACAATTTACCCAAGAGTAAACATACATCTGTCAACGCTTTTGAACAAACCCAGCAATTAGCGTGCGGCATTCTCCCCTTATATGTTATCCGAGCATGTTCAAAAGGAGTGCTTCTTTATTGCTAATGTGTTGTTGTGTTTTATTCACATAAAAATGTGATTTATTAAAAAATAAATCATAACTGTGAGCAGGAGGGCTGAGAGTATTACTACGTGCAGGAAGTCCAATGAATACCACTCGTGTGTGAAACTTAAACTTTTTGCCCCTGTGTTATTCTACGAGGGAGGACACGGCTTGCCAGTAAACCTGCTGTGCTCTCCCCCCCCCAACACACACACACAGGGCAGTGGGAAGCCCGCTGGTCATGGACCCCAACAGCATCTGCAGGAAGACCAAGCGGCTGGCGGGCAAGCAGGCCGAGCTGTGCCAGACGCAGCCAGAGATCGTCAACGAGGTCGCCAAGGGCGCCAAGCTGGGCGTACGGGAGTGCCAGTACCAGTTTCGTTTTCGCCGCTGGAACTGCACCAGCCAGAACAAGTACTTTGGCAAAGTCCTGCAGCAAGGTAAGTAGCTGGGTCTGCAAAGACAAAATAGTGCTTCATCTGTAGCACACTGTGTTAGTCTAGTCATACAGATTTATCTTACTAGTCTTCCGGTGACCACTGCTGTCTTGAACCCTTGACCCCAGAGAGTCAAGAGTCCAGTGCCCTCACTTCAACTCCCCCGTCTGTTTCAAGGCCTGTCTAGTGCATAACAAGGCCAGCTGTTGTCTTAGAAAGACAGATTTTCCCTTGACTGCTTCTCGTCTGCCGCAGATTACACACTCAAAATGATCATCTAAAATTGCCTTGCATAATCAGTGATCTCGTGCACCTCTTGGGGCCTTTGAAGAGACTAATAAAAGTAATGTTCGGCCCGCGGCTCACTGCAGTTCATTGCCTACAACACCCCGCTCCCCCCCTGCCTCAATTGCCTCGCAGTTAATACGTTTGATTCATAGGCCCCATTCTCCATGGCCCAACAATGAGAGGCTTGTGTGGATGTGTGTGTGTGTTTGTGTTCAAGTGTCTTTAAGTGGCACAGTTTTATCCTCTGTTTTGTAAACTTTGTCTATTGGCTTGTTTCATAACCCACGATTTAGCTGCAGACGAGATATTCATCATATGCGCAGAGTGCCAGCGAAGCACCATAATTGAACGCATCGCTGCAAGAAGCCATTAGTACCCTTAATTGGAAATGCATGCGAGTACAACGTTTAAAGATTTGCAGACTAAATGAACCTCAGCATTGCGCTCACGATGAGGGATGTATTACACTCGCAGAGTCACATAGCCAAGCGCTCCACGTCTCCCCTGCCCAAGCCTGTAATCACCACTGGCAAAAACTCTGCGGGCACATAAGCAGCATTTTGGTTTGTCAAAGGGAAGGATGAGCATTTGAGAGGATCGTGTGTTCATTTCCGTTGGCGGCACGTCTCAGTTGTACCGTTGCTGTTAGAATTGCACTTGTGTTGTGTTTGCGTTGTTTATTTGTTGTGTTTGCCTTGTCTTGTCGGTGGCAGCCAGCAGAGGGCAGAGTTCTCTCTCTCTCTCTCTCTCTCTCTCTCTCTCTCTCTCTCTCTCTCTCTCTCTGTCTCTCCCTCCCTCCAACCCCAACTCCTTTGAAGATGTGGCCCAAGTGCAGTCACTCATCTGACCAGGTCATGGGCCCTGCCCTGTCCACCATGTTAGTCGCACTACGCGTGACCAACAAAGCTGCTCGAGCTAAATCAGATCCATAGATGTGGTCGTGCCGACTGCCACGCTTCTAGCTCAGACGTGTTTCCACATGGATTGCAACATGACTCGCACTGTCTACTCTGGCCAACCCCCAACCCCCCCCCATTCCCTCCCCATCCCAGAAAACAAAAGTAAACAAGAGATGCCTCCTTCCTCCGAATGGAAATGAATCATAAATGCCTCAGTGTCTTCGGGTAGTGAGCAAAGTGCTCCACTGTTTGGGAGTATTTACTCCAATTACCTTTAAGATGTACCTGTAATGACCACATGTCAGCCCAGAGAGCTCTTGCAAAGACAGGTTTACTTCCTGGTGTGGGAGAGACACGCGGCGCGGTGCAAAGTGGCTCACATATTTCTCCCATTTGCAAAAATAACTGGGGGCTATTTTCTTCCTCTATTCAAATATATAAACCAAAGCTGTTGTCTTGGCCCAAGGGAGAGGCCCCTAATGCCAAGGGTTTGTTGGAAGGCTCCACGGCCGCTTAAGCATGCTGTCTTTTTTGGGGGGACTTGTAATAGAGTAATTAGAAATTCTTGTGTGTGCAATGTGCAATCCGAATGAGGGCGAAAAAAAAAATCATCAGCATAATGCAGCCTCTGTGCAATCTTCTACTGTCACCTCAGGAATGTGCGGCATTAGTTCTTCGTTTCGGAGTAGTGAAGCTTCTGTCTGTTTCTCTGTCAGTCGGTGTTTGCAGGCTTTTGAATTGTCTGGGGTTTTGAGGTTTGGGATTTATTTCTCAGTTCTTTTTTTTTCCCCCTTGTCTCTGTCTCACGCTGCTCTTGGGAAAACAACATTGCGCTTGTCCCTAGCCATTGTATGTAAATTGTGTATCATATGACGTTGCCTTCCTTAACAATCCCATGGATTTAGTGATTATTGAATGTGATGTGCCATTCGCATGCTTTCATAAATACAATGACCAAACTACAACGTGCGGAACATAAGTGTCTGAGTTATAGTTCTGCAGAGAGTTCTTTTGACTAAATTCCCTCAATTGAAAACGCCTGTAGTTAATCTGAAATGTCTGCATTTGGAGATTTTTTGGAGATCCCGTCGTCGCTCAGTTGTAAATCTCCCTGATTCGTCTCACCACAGATAGGCCATTTGTGTAGCAGATGTGTTTTGTATTTGTAACATACAGTGGTGGGGTGGGGAGAATGGGTTCCTCTAGTTTAGTTTAGAGTGGAAGAGGGATGGAGGGGGGGGGGGTTGGTTTGCTGGGACAGGGGCTGGGTTGTATCAGGTAACACTACGCTGCTGTAGAGTAAATAGACCACTCTCCCCCGGGGGCAGACGGTTGTTTCAGGACTTAAGCTTATAGCCTCCCTTGTTTCTGCTCCACAATCCCGTTTCACACCTGCAAGTATGGGCCATGCAAATCCACCTCAACATCAAAAAGACAGCACTTCTTTTCTTCTTTTCCTTACTCTGCCTCATTCTTCTTAAGAGAGTGAAGTTTTTTATATATATATATGAGCTTTTGTTTGATGAGGAGGTCATGGCGTACAGCCATTCATCCATGACAGACAGGACAATTTTAACGGGATCAGTGGACCAACTGTAACGAAACAATTAACGTGTCACCCCCACCTCCCACACACCCTTGCTCCTCCAAATGTTTGAGCTCAACGGGACACCGGCTGGAATGCGTGTTTACTGGTGTAACTGTGTAAAGGATACATATTTGGGGGATTACTCGCGCCACCCCTGTGTACGTCGAGTTAATGAATGTGGCTGTCAGGTATGCAACAGGATCCGTGCATCAGTGTGGGGGAGAAGGGTCGAAGCACACCCACACCCCACCCCCCCACCCCACCGCACTCAGAAGGTAGTACATGGAGGCAAAATAAATCAATCAAAATTATTCACAGCCGTCAGGCACCGTCCGCTCCCTCTCCAAGCAGAGAGGCCCTGTTTCTCTCTTTCTCTGTCTCTCTCTCTCTCTCACTCCGTCTGTCTCTCTCTGTTCTCTCTGTTCATCCTTTTGAACCAGCACACCCATGCATCATTGATTCAAAGATTGAAGTATTAAAAGAAAAAAATGGCTAATTCTTCCAGAAGCCCCTTCTGGCATCAGGTCCCATCTTAGACAGGCCCAGACATAGGCAGAGGCAGAAATTTGTTTGGAATTTGTATCTCGGAGGAAAATATAAAAAAAAAAAAAAAAGAAGGTGAGAGGAAGAGAATCTTCATGTACCTCACCTCACAACTTCAGTGTCTCGTTGCAGACATTAACTTAATTGGGTCTGAAATACAAATCTTGGTGATGCAATAAAGAATGAATTTAAAACAAGAACAAAAAAGTGATGGTGTTCTCTATCCATTTTGTCTTCCTACAAAGGACCTCTTTATGTCTCCTGGATCTATCTGTCAGTTGCCGCCTGCCCCTTAAAAGAATGCGAGTGAGTTCACAGGCTGGGCCCTCGACGTGATCACAGCTATCGATACATTCCTCGTGCATGTGGTCCGCATTACCTCGGACAGAGAGCAGACACATTATGGGCTGTTAAGGCAGGCCTCTCTCTTCTTTTTGTAAGAATAGTGAGATGCTCGAAGCGTTTGATCAGCACCGCTCTCGGCGACTGTGTTCACTTAGGCCCCAGTGAAGCCCAGCTGCTCCAGAACGATCACCTCGTCTTTTTTTTTTTTTTTTTAAAGCGTGATGTGAAGGAAGGCCTTACCTTCTCTCTTCACTCTCATTTTTATCAGCACTGGTGAGGAATTTTTGTTTTAGTGGAGTCGGGATGCCAGGGTAGGAGCGCCGCAAAGGAAGGCCAAGTACGTTAGCGCTGACTGCATCAAGGCCCTTAAAGATCGACTCATCTTCTAGTCACATTTGGCCTGGGTGGGGAAACGTTTACACAATACTGTTTTTTTTCCGCCGACTGTTTTCTTTTTTTCAATTTCAAAACAAGTGTGTGTTCCAGAAAAAACAACTGCAGGCAAACGAAAGGCATGTGACAAGGCTGTGATCTGTGTGTCCGGGGCAGGTCTCCCACCGGCTCCACTCAGTAGGCCTAATGCACACCAGAGGACCACAGGTGTGTTCAGGTGTTCAAACTAGGGCTGTCAGAGGCCACTTGCAATCAAACACACGCTCACGGAGACACACACATGCACGCATGCATGCATGCTTGCTCACAAACACACACACACACACACGCACACACATATGCTGCCTTGCATGGAGACATCAGTGGGTGTGCAGACGGACAGCTGGGATTAATATCAGAGTAAGTGCTGGTCTGCAGCCCCTCGCACGGCACCGATTCCGTTTCACTGGTCCTAATGAATCCCATTCACTGAATCATGCGATATGGAATTGGCAGCAACCTCGGCAGTGACTGCACGCTCACGTCTTCCAGCTCCAGCAAAATAAAAGTCATTCATTTCAACTGCATCACAATGGGCTGCTAACTGCCATCTCTCTCTCCCCTTTCTCTCTCTGTCCATCTCTCTCTCTCTCTCTCTGTCACTCTCTCTCTTTCTCGCTCTCTCTCTCTTTCTTCACCCTCCCCAACTTCCTTGCACTCTCTCTGTCCTTGGTTTGCTCACAGCATTCTCCAAGTGTGAAATGTCACTTGGAGTTTTACTTAAAAGTGCCAGAGAATGAGAGCTTTGTGAGGGAGAGCTATCCGAGAGATGGGTTCTGGGGGATATATTGTTATTTCACATAAAATCTGTTAAGTTTGTTTTTGCTGTTATGTGGCTCTGGGCGTGTGGGGGCCAGGGACTGGTAAGCTCTGTTACAGAAATAGCCTAGCAGCTGTGGGCTATCAGACATGCCACGTGTATCAGCGCCCAGTGTCAACCACAGTCATTGTCCTAAGTGAATTGTGGAGAGGCCCTGTCTGATTTTCCCGCTGTGTGTGTGTGTGTGTTTGAGTGTGTTTGAGTGTATGCGTCTGTAAACTTTCTTGTGTGCGCATGCCTCTGTGTATGTGTGTGTGTGTGTGTGTGTGTGTGCAGGCACACCATACTTCCAGTCATGTTTGGATCAGTAACTCTACCCCTGCATTAAGAACCCAAATAAAAATGTCAAAATGTGCTTCCCCCACCAGACATCCGGGAGACGGCGTTTGTGTACGCCATCACGGCGGCAGGCGTGACCCACACGGTGACGCAGGCGTGCAGCATGGGTGAGCTACTGCAGTGCGGCTGCGAGGCCACCCGGAGCCGTGCCCCCCCACGCCCCCCCGCCGTGCCCGGCAGTGCCACCGAGGGCGTCAAATGGGAGTGGGGTGGCTGCGGTGATGACGTGGAGTTCGGCTATGAGAAGTCCAAGCAGTTCATGGACGCCAAGAGGAAGAAAGGCAAGAGTGACATCAGGACCCTCATCGATCTGCACAACAACGAGGCCGGGCGTCTGGTAAAAAAAAAAAAAAAGCTTTTGAAGTGAATGTGTTGTTCTTTTCAGCCTCTTCTCTTTGTTTTTTAACACAAGATCAGTCATGCACTATAGTTCTCCTTGACTGATAGAAAGATTTGTGTGTGTGTGTGTGTGTGTGTGTACTGTATGTGTGTGTGTGCATGCATGCCTGTGTGTCTGATCAAAAGCATTTTTTGTTGAATTACAGCTCCAGGTTGTTTTTGTACACTCGGCAAATCTGTTGGGAGACAGTTTTTTGCATTGAAGCATAGGTGTTACATGTACAGCCTTGTGCGCTGCATTGCCTGCACAGATCGCTTAAGATAGTCAAGCCTAAATGAACTGATAGGCACCCCAGGAGCACAGGTAGGGGAGGGTCAGGAAATGTCGTGGATTAAACTTGGCGTGGACAGAATGTTTGGAAAAAAAGCTGTTTGGAAAAGCAACTTTGAGAGTCCCCGCCTTGTTTTGACATTTAATTTATGTATCGTAACGCTATGATTTATTGCCTTTTTTTTAATTTAATATGTTGAAGAAATTATTTGTAAAAAAACAAAAACCATTACTTAGTATGAAAGAATGATTCGGCATGTTAAACATTTCAGTCTTTTATCTATTGTTTTGTCTTGAATTGCTGTAAGCTATGGTTTTGACACAGTAAATCAATACCTTAGCAAGAATTATGACTCTCAAACAAGAAAACAAGTGTACACCGCACGCTCTTTTTTTTTTCACGCCTCAAAGGCATGCTCGTAGAATTGTTTGGCCCGTTTTGCATTTTTGGAGAGCTTTTCTTTGGAGGATATCTGGTCTTTTAAGTGCGAGTGTTAATTATATGTTGTGGGCTTAAATTGCAAAGGGAATCCCATGCAAGTTCTGCAGTGTTTTTGCTTCTTCGTCAGTGGCCAGGCCAGGTCACTGACTGCGTGTTTCTGTCAGCAGAGGTCACGCACAGGTGAAAAGGTGGGCGGGAGGGGAGTGGCGTGAGAGCAAGAGATGCTTCGAGTCATAGACCTTTTAGAGTTTTGGGTTTGGATTATTTGACCTTTTTCCTCCCCTGTCCATTGTTACCCCCCAGCCCCCCCAAAAAAGTCTTCTCTTGTCGTTCGGCATGCCTCTGTCAAAGAGAGGCCCAGCTATGCGTTTTAGCAGAGCATAATTAAGACAGATTTATAAAGGCACAAGCTCTTATTCGTCTCCACTGTCTGTGAGCTGAAGAATGCCCAGAGGCAAGGGGTGTGGATGGGGTGAGAGGGGAGGAGAGAAGGAGGGTGGCGGGGGGATGGGGTTGGGGTGAAATTCCTTCAGAATAGCGTCTGCTTTTATCTTGCTAATCTATCTCTCTCTGCTCAACCACCCCCCCCCCCTTCTCTCCTCCTTCTTCCCCCCTTTCTGTGTGTCTGTGTGCACAAACAGGCTGTGAAGAACTACATGCGGACCGAGTGCAAGTGCCATGGGCTGTCGGGTTCGTGCACGCTGCGTACCTGCTGGAAGAAGATGCCCCACTTCCGCGAGGTGGGCGACCGGCTGCTGGAACGCTTTAACGGCGCCTCCAAGGTGATGGGCGGCAACGACGGCAAGACGCTCATCCCCGTGGGCCAGAACATCAAGCCGCCAGACAAGCAGGACCTCATCTACTCGGCCGAGTCGCCCGACTTCTGCCAGCCCAACCGCAAGACGGGCTCGCTGGGCACGCGCGGCCGTATGTGCAACAGCACGGCCCTGGACATGAGCGGCTGCGACCTGCTGTGCTGCGAACGCGGTTACCGCGACGAGACGGTGGTCTTTGAGGAGAACTGCCTCTGCCGCTTCCACTGGTGCTGTGTGGTGCAGTGTAAGAAGTGCCTGGTGCGTAAGGAGCTTAGCCTGTGCCTTTAGCACCCACCCCACCACTGGCGCCACCCTAAAAAAAAACAAAAAACAAAGCAAAAACACTAACCCACTCCTGATGTGCATCCCTAAATCTTCCTCCCCCAAAAAAACCCCAGCACCAAAAAAGCAACCAAAAAACAAGGGCTGGATCTAAGCCCTATGTACTGTAGTTCTCACGGACCTCAGGCTCATTGAAATATAGCCGTGTGGATGCAAGAGTGGAAAAAAAACAGCAGCGTCACCCAACACCCTTGGGTGTGCTTTGCCGGGTGACTCCTTGGGATCCGGCCTCAGACTGACTGGGTTCTGATTCAGTTTGCTAGTTTGAGCCCCAGCGTAGCATGGAATCGTGTAGCGTGCGGCTCCCTTATCCAACGCCAGTTGAAACTCACCCGATTGAGAAATCTCTGAGATTCCCCCTACGTGACTAAGTTGAAATGTAGAGGGTTTTGCTAGCAGACGGACTTCTGTAGAGACTTGCAGTGACTGTCGGGCCCTTCTGAGTCATTCAACAGTGTGTTCAGACTTGAGATGGGGGACAGTGGCTCCTCCATATGGCTCCCCAGTGACTTCACAGGAATAGTTGGGCAGGAGCATCAACACACAACTGGCCACAGCTGGGCGGATAGTTCCCGGAGAGACATTTGGTAACGTTGTTGTGGTCATTGTTTATGCTGTTACGACACACTGATAAACGATACAATGGAGGAAAAAGGGATAAGAGGTGGGTATTTGGGGGGGAAGTGCACAATTTCTGTGCATATGGAGAGGCTTGACCCCCAAAGACTGTTATTTATAAACGTTCATAAGCGACAAGACTACTCATACAAATGAGGAACATGCCTTCCATCTTCTTCAGAAGCACTTTGAATATAGGAGTTATATAAATCATATATAAACTTTCTTTTATACTAAACGTAGTTTTGTAAATTGATAAAAAAGGAAGACGTATAGAAACAGTTAGAACACATGTCAGAACATTCCTTTATATGAGTTATTTTTCTATTTTTAGTTCAGTTATTTAATGATAATATGCACTTTCAGTGGAACTTATATTCTTTTTTGTTCAACACGGCCAGTCAAACCATGTTCAAAACCATGTGGATTCTGGAGGAATGGGATCAAGTCTCTCTCACTTAGTTCGGGAGCAGGAAACCATGGTAAATACTTACCATCGCTGTATGGACAGTGCTGTTGAGATTGTCATGTCAATCTATGGCAATACTATCTTGTTACTATGTGACCAGGAGACTTAAGACCATGTGTTGTTGTTAATAGAATATACAAGCCTTGTCTTGTGTCCTCAAATACAATGTATCTACTCAGACACTTATTTTTCAGCGCTCATATATCAATCCTGATGTATCTGGAAAAAAATATTGCAGGGTGTGAGGATGCGATAATTATTTGTGACACTGAACAAATGAACATCTCTTGGGTTCCATAATGTTCAGCGGGCATAACAAAATGGAAAAGCATCATAAAAACAAGATGACGTTGCAACAGTTCAGTGCCATGATGTTTTATTGCTAAATGATTCCTAGCTAGAGGGCTCATGGATAAGACTGTTGCCATGACATTGAAAACATACAGCAGCGGTATTTATGTGGATTCCATTTCCCGGCAGTCTATATTAATCAACCATTGACAGCCCCAGTGACATTCAGCATATCATAGTGACATTTTTGCATGAAAACATGGACCCTGTCTTTCCAGCCATCTGCCGCCTTGTAAACTACTAGAGAATAAGCACAACCCTTTCTTACTTGATACGAGATGGATGCAAGTCCAAGTAGGTAAAAAGGTTTCTCCATTAGAAACAACCAACCCAGTACACTGCACTCAAACATTTGGGCATCCAGCTAGTTCATTCACAGTAATGACAATTTTGTGACTAATTACACTGATGTCATGTGCTACAAGTTGTATGTGTAACACCTTACATAACATTTCAAGGAAACTGGCATTAAAACGTTATAGCTGTGTTCCTCCCCAAATACTCACTGGGAGTATTGTTTATAAAGTTTGGAGAGTGTGTATCTGAGCTTCTTCTAAGTGGATATTTTTGTTTTGTTTTGACTTTTTGATTACCAGAATCATTTTTACAAAGCTTCAACACAATGACCCCTTTTTACAATGTTTCAAAATGATTTATGGGGACTTGAAGGCCATTTGTTTGGATGCTGAAACTAACTGTTCCGTCGGAAAACCAAGAAAACCCCCCAAACGTAGATATTAACTCCACAATGTTATCATTTCCAGCTGTTACGATTTGTCCCAGATTCGTATGTAGAAAAAAAGGGAGTTAAAACATGACAAAGTGAGTTCTTTTGAGCTTACTATGCAAAGCTTTAATAAAAGTCAACTGTTCTGTACTCAAAATGTGATGCTCTCTGGCTACATCTGGTTTGTTTTGATTGCTGCAGGCTTCAAGGTCGACAGCAGACACTGGACAATGAGCTAGAGGGAAAACAGATTGCTGATTGATCTCAAAGATAATAACTTTTTTTTTCCAAAGGGATGCTATTTATAGAGAGGGCTCCATAGGACTTATGTCACTCTTTCCTCTCATCCACCTCAAACATATCATGTAAGTGTTATTCTAACTGGTTGACTTCAGACTGGGTCAAGGCTGAGTGGCTTTCACCTCAGACGCTTTCCAATGACAATTTAGACCACAGAGTAAAAAAAAAAGAAAAAACAAACTTTTGACACTTCTGCTTCAACTATATCCTTTTGCCACTCAGCAGAAAAAAAGGTGTTGTTTTGAGTTATTTATGCTGTTGGAAAAGACTTGCTCTGCTTTAGCTTGGGCCTTGCATGTCGGCACAGGTTCATATTTTCCAGGAATTCGGTCTGCAGAGCCAACAAGCGTTGAAGACGGAGGTAGGCTACAGACGGTGAAATCGCCAGGAGCGGTGTGCTGAAGCAGCAGCACCAGCAGTACTAGTGGCAGCACTAGTGACGACGGCGGCAGAGGTGGAGGGAGGAGGAAGAGGAGGAGGCATGGCTCTGAAGGCGAAGACCATTGCAGCTTCTCAGACAGTGGATAGATTTATTGAGGCCCCCCTGTATTAATGCGGCTGCCTCAGCACGACGTTTTTTTCTGTAGAGTCGAGGTGTACTTTTCCACACGCCACACGAGGAATGTGCTGCATTTGGAGATGTGTCTGTCTGTCTTTGCCTGCTTGATTGTAAAAAAAAAAAAAAAAAAAAAAAAACACACACAAGGGGGTCTAATGAAGGCCTGCCATTGTAAGTAGATGTATGTCACTGAGCAGACGCTCGTTTCCTTAGATCAATCTAGAAAGGGGGTGGCGGGGTTCAATGACTGGCTCCAGGTATTGTCTAATTATCATACAGACAAAAGAGAGCCCTGGGTGAAAGTGTGGAGGGGAAGGTGGTGGGTGTATGTTTGTTTGCGTCTGCCTGAGAGCAAGGACATTCTTCACCAGTCATGAACTCCCCAGCTGTCCCTGTTCATAGTATATACTACAGTTTGGTGGTTATGTGTTTGCCTGTTCCACAAACCTTGCATTGCCAAACATCAGCTCCTTTGAAAGTAGGTGACTATGGCTTTTTGCTGACTCTCGGACTTGAGGGGAAAGTTTGTGACTTTTGCAACCAACTGCTTCCCAGTCAGACAGCTTCAGTACAAGAGGAGACCAATGGGTCTTCAGCTCACTCTTATTATTATTTGTGAGGCCTCTCTGAGTAGGTGGGCTACCTTCATACAAACAGTCACTGAGTTCACACAGTGAGGGAGAGAAAGAGAGAGAGAGGAGAAGGGAGGGAAAGAGAGAGAGATAGAGGGAGGGAGGGGAAGCCTTCTCCTGGCAACCTGATATCTGTGCCTCCGGTTCTGACAACTAGTCGTTATCTAAATAGAGTTGCTTACACAAGGTGGATCTATTCATAAATTTCCACTTGTGCTTTAAACTCAGCATCAGATTTTATCTGGCAGGGTAATCACTCTAATTACAAGCTCCTCTGCGTCTTTCCTCCATTCTTACGGAGCATCGCGTGTTGTTAGGGATGAATCAATGATATTTTGTGGGGTGAGCCGCAGGGGATGGAAGTTCAGTGGTGGCATATGGAGCCTAAAAAAAAGGGCCCCCTTTTGACTTCTGCGGCAGCACTCAGTAAATAATGTAATTACTTGCACCATTTCTTTCATTGGATAAACATATACTTTGGCTCTTTTGGTGGCCATTAAGGTTTCACGCAGTGATTAACTGTCATATCCGGTAGGTCCCCGGGGTTGAGAGAGGGGACTGGTCTTATTTTGACTCAAGTGTTTTAGTTTTTTTTTTTTTTTTGAGTCTTGTTTGTATCGGTCATAAAACAAAAGCTTTGGGAACACTCAGAGTCCAAGTCAACAAGTAACACTGTTTGCGTGTATGCCACGCTGGAATTCCCTGATGTAAATTGAGCCCTTTGTCCTCAATCAAATGCGGGCTGTCTAGTCACGCAGCCACTTGCTGGCGCAGTGTTTATGATATGCGGTTTTGGCGGTATGAAATCCCCCAGGAGCAGGCCAGGCTCTCCCGGAGCGTCAGCCAGGGCCTCATTCTAGTGTTCAGACACAAGATGGAGCTGTTTGAACAGCGCTGTCCCCCCTAGGCTTTCGCGGCTCCACGCTTCACAGAAGACACACAGCAGAGGTCTCCACTCTCCAGGATGCCCCACGTTGGGAGTGGAGGTGGGGGGGTTGAGCACCAGAGGGACTCCCACTACTCTCAGGAACTTGCCCAGGTCTTGGGAGTCATCTACAGCCTGGAGCTTGAGTGCTCTCATCAAGGCTCCCTCCATCTAGGCCAGTGGGGTCTTCCTGAGCAAGGGGGGTCAAGTAGTGTTTGGACTTGTCAAGTCAGCTCACAATGTCCAGCTGCCTCGCCAGGAAGACCTCTTTTTGTTGCCCTCTGACTATCTTTTCCCTCATCTTGATGACTCCCAAAACTGCCCAACGTAAAGAGGTTTTGTTGTTGTTTCTCAATGTCCACTCCACAGATCTTCGTCTTCCACCATGATTTTCTTTTCATCTTTCAACACCCTTTTCATAACAGATGACATATATTATCTCTCTTTCTTTCTCTGTCCATCTCTCCTGCTTTCTCCCTTTATGTCTCGCTTACTCTTCCTCCCTGTCATTCTTTCACCCCCCAGTCTGTCTGTGTCTCTCCAGCGGGTGTACTCACTTAGCCCCAAGGCCACTACTCTTGTCGCCCGTCCGGAAACATGGCATTTATGTGCACTTTGGTGAAGTCGTAAAGACGTCAGTCACGGGTTAGATTTGATCCCTGTCTGGATAAACAGCATAGTTTCGCATGATTCACGGGAGGCCAGTCGTGAGAGGGTAAAAACCACCAGACGGCTGCATCCCACTCAATGGCCACAGTTAAACCCCCTCACCACTCTACCTCCCACCCATCAACAACACACACACACACACACACACACAGGCCACCCCCAATCTTCTCAGACACTATGACATAAATAAAAGGAGTTGAGCCAATTTTTTTTTTCTCTTCATCAAGACAATGACTGCGGTGGTAGAAATACATGGCAATTCAATGCAAAGTAAAGGCGATTGTGTTTCACAAGCTTTTATATTAAGTGTGTGTGTGTGAGTGTGTATGAGTATGTGTGTGTGTGTTTGCTGTGTTTTCATTCCTTCATGTCACTCTGTTATCTGTAGCATGACGTCTGCAAGCTTAATTGATGTATTCTCCTTGCATACCACCTTGGTGCTGTCCTTTGCAGTGTGTACACAACTATACTCACACAATGAGCAAAAAAGCAAACAGGTAATTCCAACCAATTACTGATCCCCAGGAGTAATTTCAGCGGTAAGCAAAACAAGCAGCGCTCTGATTTCCCTCAATAGGGATCCTCGGAGTGGATCCAGCTGGTAGCTACATACCTGTTCTAGGGATCCCCTGGATGGCAACTCAAAGGGGACAGACCAAGCACACCAGAGGAAATTCCCTGGTTTGCTCCATGCTTTGCCAGTAGAGGGAGCCTCTGAATTCCCTTGCAATCTTACACCAACTCCTGGGTTTCTCCTGTAACTTTATCCGGCAGACCTGCAGACCACAATGTAAGACTTCATCGGGCCTGCTCTGCCCTGATATCATAGGGTGCTTGAAAAGTAGTGTACCTGCTCTTTGAACTCATCGCTGTAAAGCAACACAGTGGAGTTTTTGGTGTAAAAGTGGTGGACTAGCTTTCCAAAACATTTCCCAGAGTCTCATTGGCACTGCTAGAAGATTCCTATTGGTGATTGGTGGCAATCTGTAAAGGTTTTCTTTTATTTTTGAGGTGATTTCTTATCCTTCACCCAGAACTACACAGGCCGTATCATGGAGGGCTAGTGGGAATATTACCTTTTATATCACATTTATCCATCCTTCATTTGACTATATGCCACCAAAATTCATTTGGTGATGGTACCAAAACGTATAGTCTAACAAAATTGATACTTCAATAGTGGTGAAAATGTATGTAGTGTTGCTTTAAGTTTTCATAAGTAGTATACTGCATGGACCTATTTTAGGCTTTGAGAGAGGAACTATGTTTCAAGTGATGCTGTACTATCAAAGTCCTTTTCCAACAAACCATCTCTGGAACTATTTTATATATTTTAGACTGAACTCTTACATCAGGTCTTGGCAGAGTGTACTGGTGGATGGAGAGGCCTCCTCAACTTTGAGTCTCTGTGTTCATGGGAGGCTTGGCAGGCGCTGACTCCTGAGGGGGGAGGCACTGGGGACTGTGACTGCCGTCCTTTCCACCCACTGTCTCTGTCTCTCTCTGTCTCTCTTTTTCTTTCTCTCTCATCTCAGAGGTCGTCGGAGCGTTCGAGTCTTGAACTCAGGCATGTCTGCTGCGAGTAAACAAACACAACGGCGCACGGCAGAGTCGCCACGCTTTGCTCAATTTCAACTGCCTATTCTTGCCTGTTATTGAAATATCAAAACAACACAGACCACATGCGAGGCCAAAATTGCCAATGACGTGAGCTCGTCTTCTACTAAAATAATAATGGAGGTTGATACAGGCATCTGACTTGTGACCTTTGAACTTTGTTGCCTATGCATTTATTTACAACGATTTACAAGAAATTATTTTAAATGGTGATTTCCCATAGAACACATCCCTGAATTAAAAGCATCCTTCCCTTTCAATCCAAACGTTCACTTATAAAATGATTTGGGCCATGCAGCCTCTAAGCCAAAATGTGTCTTTTGGTGTGGTGTTTGTTGTTGCAATCTGTCTAAGAGATAAAGTGGTTTGTCAATTTCCTTCAACAACAATCAGATTTCCCTTCAGTGTTCATGTGGTGACAAAATCAGTGGAATCCTCAAAGCACCTGGAGCTGTGATAACACTTGACTGCAGTAAGCTGCTCAGTATGTGCTATCACATATCCCTCAAGATATATCATTGTCCCATAGCTGGACGTTGTTCAAAGGAAGAACAAAACTTTCTCTAACCCTCATCCTCACTAAAGACAGGCTGTTACTTATTACCGCATGTCCTCTGGGAGTCCCTGTAATTGAAATGCCTCTTTTTTTTTCTCTTCCCAGAGCCATTTTGCTCAGAGTTTCACCTCTTCGGCAGCTCATGTATTTGCTTGTTAGAAAATTGTTGCTGGGGGAGACACTAGTAATTGCCCAACCTCCTCAGCTGTCCCTCTTCTCCCCCTTGCACAGGACTCCCTGCTGTCCCTCAGAAAAGCCAAAAACTCGTAATAGCCATCCATATCTCATCCCTTTTTGTGTAAACACCCATAAAAATATTAAAAATAGATTCAACTAAATGTAACTTATTTTTCATAAATTAGTCTTAAAGGCCCATTGGATAAGAGGCTATAAACTCAGATTGGAATTTCCAAGTGTTGGAAAAGCTGTGGCTAGGGCTATTATTTCTGTTTCCATAGTTTTCCCCAAGCCCAGTGAGAACCTGCATGCAAGCGCATTATTCTCAACACTTAACAATTTAAGCTCTCCATTGGAGAATGAACTTGGTTGGCCACTATTGTGAAAGACGTAATGAGGGGTATAAATATTCATCCAAGGAGACCTGAAAGAAGAATAATGTCCGTGACCAAAACCCCCAGTGTGGCGTACAGTAGATCATGACCTTGACTTGACAAAAGGCAGATCACACTCAGAGCTTTGTAAAATCTCATTAAAAGAGAAAACAATGTAATTAAAAAGAGAAAACAACACACAGTCTGCCACATCACTTCATATCTTATTCTGCTAATTGCTGTCAACCAGTCAGTGAAAATCATTCCCAGATTGCCTACTTTTTTTTTTTTTTGGGTGAAAGAAAAATTGCAAATTAAAAGTTGACGTTATACTTGGGTTTATACTTGAGATGCTGGCTGTCCAAAATATGTCTCAAAAAAGTCCAGGATAGCATTATGACACTTAACACAGTCGGTGGGGAGAATTCAACAACAACAAAACACTAAACCTAAAGGTTGTAGCTCTGAAAAAGAATTTCTCCCGGACTCTCCTCGCATGTGTCCGCAGAGGTATCAGATGACTGTTGCTGTATGTTGAGGATTATTGCAGAGGACCAGATAAAGATTTTACGGGCAAGCAGTAAAATTTATACTCACCATAACTTTATTAAATAACTCAAATCCTGCAGGGTTTTGCAATCATACAGATGGAGGGGGGTGGGGCGAGTGGGGGGCTATGCGTTCACTTTTTATTTAGTCCTTAAATTAATATAACTGAAATGGAATCCCTGGTGAAGACTGGGAAACAATTAACATCAGAATGTGTTATAATTTCAGCCACAGATACCTTTGGCTGGAGTCCGATATGCCAGATGAAGACCTCATGAGGACCATTTTGTGTTGTTGTTCACTCAAGGTTGCAACATCACAGCCAGATGTTTGAATAGAGTGTGTCCATTCTAATGCCTGTGATGGAAGGCACCATCACAAATGAGTAACAGTGGAACAAAGACAGAGAGTAAATTGTCCTCGGTGGTGATTCTGTGCACTCACATGGCCTACAGCATGTAGACAAGGCACCCCCATCCCCAGAAGGGCCATTCAATGTCCCACAGAGTCTCATTCTGTGGCTGTACTTTTCCAAGGGAATGCACAATCACATCGACAAAGGTTGAATTGCATTATGTGGTTTTCTTCGTTGATGCCACCGATCCAGTAGACTGCATTTAGTTTCCAAAAATGAGGGACTTCAAAGGGCCATATGGACTGGAACTCCTGGAGTCCGGTGTGACAGAGACGTTCCCCTCTCTTTGAGCTCGGCAACACTTCATGTGATGTGGGGGGTGGTTTGGGAAGGAGTGGGAGATGGTGACAGATCTCAATGAATAACAGTCTTTCAGGGGAACTACTTGGGCAATTAAAATAAATGTATTCAGGCCCAAGATCAGCAAAACCATATGATTTGAAATATTGTTCACAATCGATATTGCCCACAAGTATTTTGCAATTAGTGTGTATTGTTACTTGGTGTGCTGTTGCAACAGTCTGAGCTTTTTTGCCTGAATAATAGACAGAGTTTTTTTCTCATGTAGTGAAGCTATTCCTGTTCAAAGTCCCACTG
>JAVQKI010473077.1:0-14806 GCA_036025975.1 Nematalosa erebi | reverse complement strand
ACTTTCAAACACTGGTTGTGACAGTGTTCCTGCTATCACACTAAAATGATTAGGAAAAAAAAAACTACAAAAATTATAATTAGTGTCATTATGATGGCACGAGAGGATTTCCTTATGATCCTGTTTTAGACCAAGGCATAAAAGGTGTGTTTTCATGACCAGTTCCGGGCAACAGGGCTGTCATGGACCCCACCAGAGTTGGGACTTTAACCCCTTACCTGGGGCTCCACTGGGAGTCCAGCAGTGCTGCTAATGGGGCTTAACAAGCATCCTTTTTTAATCACTTTCCATCTCTCTCTCACTGTCTCACACACACACACACACACACACACACACACACACACACACATACCCTTCATAGTGAACCCTCTCTATTCCCAACATTCCCTGTCACAAACATGCAAATTTCTTTTACAGCCGAGCAATTAAAGTGTTTCGAGTGTTTTATGGCGCCAGTTGTGCTTAGCACAACAACCATGACAAAACAGGCAAACAAAACGCAGGCGAGCCTGCATGGACAGAGAATAGAGACTCAGGAGGACGCAGAGGAAGGGAAAGGAGAGAAGGCGCAGCGAGATAGAGTCACAGAAAATAAGAGAAAGAAAAAGAAAGTGATAGAGTTAGAGAGACCAGGAGAGGGGTAAAGATGGAGAGAGAGGGGGCTAATAAAATAGCCTGATGGATGAGCGCCTTTCCCCCAAGGATTTGACACCATGTAAATTGGCCGCGACAATGCATTATGGATAAGGCGTTTGAGATTATAGCTTGTTAATGTGTTCTCTCAACCCCCCCACCCCACGCCACCCCTATTGCCTTCCCCCTCGACTCAACACTCCCCGCTCCCCCCTTACACAAACCCCTCTGCTTCTTTGCTGGCGATGACATGGTCACCTCATTGTTGGGGCGCACAGGTCTTTAGGTACAGATGGAGAGAGAAAGGAGTGTGAGCGGAGAGGAAGATGGAGGAGGGAGGAGAGAGGGAGAGGGGGAGAGGGGGAGTAGAAGGAGGGGGGAGAGAGCGAATGTATGTGTGTGTGTGTGTGTGTGTGTGCGTGTGTGTGTACGTGCGCGTTTGTGTGTGCACGTGTGCCTGAGTGTGTGTGCATGCATGTGCATTTGTGACTGTGTGTATATGACAGTGTGTGTAATAGTGGCCACAAACAAGTACATGTGCTTGTTTGTGTTGTGTTTGTGTGGGAGTGTGTGTGTTTGCGTGTAAGCATTTGATTTGTGTGTGTGTGTGTGTGTGTGCGTGCCTGTGTGCGTGTGTGTGTGTGTGTGTGTGCGTACGTGCGTGTGTGTGTGTGTGTGTGTGTGCGTGTGTGTGTGTGTGTGTGTGTGTGCGTGCGTGCGTGTGTGTGTGTGTGCGCGTGTGTGTGTGTGTGTACGCGTGTGTGTCTGTGCCAGTGGCCATGCAGAGGTAATTGGCTGACTGGAGGTGTTTGTGTGTGTCCCTGTCCCTAGAGTGCTGCAGCCGCCCCGAGCCCCGTCCTTGGAAACATGCCTCCAGGAGAGGGGATGCCAGTGGGGCCAGTCCCTCCAGGCTTCTTTCAGGTATACACACACACACACACACACAAAGCGGGACACACTTAAGTACACACACTCGATTTACACACACATTCACAC
The DNA here is from genome assembly GCA_036025975.1 of Nematalosa erebi. Taxonomy (NCBI): domain Eukaryota; kingdom Metazoa; phylum Chordata; class Actinopteri; order Clupeiformes; family Clupeidae; genus Nematalosa; species Nematalosa erebi. The sequence goes on along the minus strand of JAVQKI010473077.1, from coordinate 13,177 downwards.
AAACACACACACAGACACACATACACACACAACCCTTAGCCTGGGGCCCAAGCACTGACAGTTCACTGCTCACACTATTGGTATATGCTGAAAGAAGAGTGTGCAGTCTGGTGTGTAATTCCTGAGCTGCCCACAGACTCAACCCAACACACACTGTCTGTTCGAGAGGTGGGAATAACATCACCACACAGCATTTATGTTGATGTCCAGGGCTTCCTTATGCTATTTGTCATTTTGGTGAGGGATAATCTTAGTAGAGCATAATGACTTTAAGCAGACACAAATTAAACTGATTAGCGCTGAATACATGTGGACTTCATCAGTAAGACTGCTATTACAAGTATAACTGATGTTGCTAGCTATGCACACTGGTGCACACTGACCATGATGTAATTGCTTTTTGGCTTTCTGTTTTGATGCAAACAGACAGACTGTCAAATTGGCCCCTTTACACATGCGCTGTGATAAGATCCGCCATGCTAGTGGGCGCGCTCAGAACAGGAGCGCCTCACATTCCAGATGCATTCTTGGATGTGTCCCTTGATTGTTTTAAGCTGGCAGGGGCTGACAGCTTCTCTCCCCGGCTCTGATTATTACGTCTGCACTCAAGGCCTAAGCCTCTCAAAAATCCTGTCCGCCTCGCGCGTCCGACTCCGACTATCCCGCCAAAAGACGTGGGGACAGACGGCCGGCGGGTCTTTTGAAGTCCCCAGAACTCTACTAAGCGAGATTCCGGGCCCCTGGTCTCCTTTCCTCGCGAACCACGGTTAGTCGGGGGGTTTTCCGAGACTTCTCTGAAGGGTTGTGAAAATAGCGAGGCGTCTCTGTAAACAGCCCACCTGTGGTGGCTTTGTGAGGAGGCGAGCAGAACTGCTTTGGGTGCAGCCTTCCTCCGGCAGAGGAGGAGGAGTAGGAGGAGGAGGAGGTGACGGGACACAGACACACAACAGCACAGTGGAGAGGAGAAGAGAGGGGAGGAGAGGAGAAGAGAAGAGAAGAGAGGAGAGGAGGGCAAATGAGTCGTTTAAAGGGGATTGGAGGGGAGTCGGCAGCGGTGTAATGTGCTATGAAATGTACAGAGAATCTGCTCTCTCAGCTGTGGTGACATGCAGTGCGAGGTTGTAAGCTTCTGTTGTGTGTGTGTGTGTGTATGTGTGTGTGTGTGTGTGTGTGTGTGTGTGTAACTCATTGAAAGTGTGCAAGGTTGAAAGCCTCTGTTGTATTATGTGTGTGTGTGTATGTGTGTGTGTGTAAGTCAGTGAAAGTGTGAGTTCAGCGTGAGACTGATCTGAGACTGATAATGGTGTGGCTGTTTCTGTCGTACATGCACACAAACACTTATATGCTCACACATACACACACTACCATAATCGCAGCCCTTCAAATGACCGGAGTGGACCAGTTCTCACTCAGTAATCACCGAATGATCCGGAAGGCTGGAATCTGTGTTCTCTCTCTCACTTTCACACACACACACACACACACCATCTCACTTTCTTTCTCTCCTTATCCGTCTCATTGTGATTCATCCCTTGTCTCTGGCAGAACATGTGTTCACATCTCTTTTATCAGTCCGGCGTCACTGATTTCGTGTCCTCCGGGGTCACGTTATCACCCGTGGCGCAGGAAGAAGACGTGGCAGAGGAATCGGGCGCCGACCTGCGGCCCAGGCTGGGGGGAGACGGAAGCGGGGTGGCGGGTATTTATAGACGCCGTTGATTTGGTTAGCACAACAGACCCATTCCCATTTGGATTTTTTTTGGGTCTCAAGGAAGTGTCCTTGGGAGGCAAATGAGCTTATGTAAAAATGTAGAAAGCAGGCACACACATCAGATGCCAGCGCTCCATTTACCTGAGATGTCCTCTGGCACCTTAGGGAGAAGGGAGAAAACACAGGGATGCTGGTTCTGTGAGCTTTGGGTGGAAGAGCTTTTAAGCAGAAACGCTCCATAGATGATATGTCTTCTAATGAACGAAAATCTAGTCCATTTCACTGAAACACTGAAATCTCCAGCACCACCATCATCATCCCCAGCCCCAGCAATAGACCTCCCCTCCCTCGTCTCCATTTGTGCACACGCGCAGATTTTTCATTTTCAATCATGGCAGCTTTTCGTCAGTGTGGAGTCAGCTCCCCTCACCACCCACATTCCCAATCTCGAAAAAAAAAAAGGGCCACGTTTGTCCTTGTGGTGGTGTGGCAGAGCCGGGTGGCCCCCCAACACCCCCGCACCAGACCACAGCCCCCCCCACTCTACGCATGAAAGGAATAAACAAAGAGACGTGCCAGGCAGAGAGAGAGAGAGACGAAGCTGCTGCTGCTGCTGCTGTTGCTGGTGCTGAGAGGAAAAATATAAAAGCAGCAGATGCATTATTGAAGGCTTTTTTATCTCCTGGCTAGGGCATTTGCATTCTCTCTTCACCCCCCACACACACACACACACCCTCTGCTGTGTTTTCTTTTTTCTCTCTCTACTCCACATCTCTCCTCAGTTCTACCTCTCCCATAGTCGCACTCCTCTTCCAGACTGTTTTTCTCACTCGTTCCTTCTCACCTCCCCCTCCTGCCCCCCCTCCCACCCCCACCTCTGACTTCTCTCTCACTTCCTGGTTTGTCTATCTTTACTGAGCGTCTACCCATCCTTTCACTCGCTCCATCCCTTCCTCTTGTCTTTTCTTCTCCTTCTCCTATCTCTGTCTTGACCCCCCTTCTCCCTCTCTCTCTTTCTCCCTCTCTCACCACTCATCCTACTGTCCTCTCTCCTATTTGACTTCAGCATCTCTCCCTTCTGTCTCCTTCACTCCTCACCTCACTCCTCACCTCCACCACTCCTCCTCCTCCTCCTCCTCTCCTACCCAGGAAGCATTGAGGCATGTCATATCGCTCAGGCTCACCGCCGAGTCGCCTGGGACGGCCCGTTCCGGCCCCCCGAATCCGAGTCAACACCGTGCACGGCTTCACCTAAAGCCCACAGGGCGCCGCGGCCTAAGAGCTGACCTGCTATTACTTATTTATCTCCTGGGGACACGCACACACCGCTAGGCCCGCTCCCCTCCAGCATATAGCTCTGAGCTGCTAACTCTCTCTCTCTCTCTCTCTCTCTCTCCTCCCCACCTTTGTCTTGCTCTAACTACCAGTTTTGTTGTTTCCCTCCCGGCTCTGTGTCAGGCTGTCGATATTCTGGCAGCAGACGCGGTGCGAGATGCACCGATGTGACGCTGTTATTTTTGGGCCATGCCATGCACCGCCAGAACCTATCTGAACTTGCATACGCCAAGCTGGTATTTATAAAAATAGGAACTGTTTCATTTGGGGTGCCAGTGTGTTTTTTCCTCATTTCCTCTCTCTCCCTCTCTCTCTCTCTCTCTCTCTCTCGCTCTCTGTCTCTGTCTCTGTCTCTCTCGCTCTCTCTTTCACACACACACACACAGACTCTTTCCTCTTCCCTCTCTCTCTCTCTCTCTCTTTCTCACTCTTCTTCAAACTGTGGCAGGAATGCATTTAGCCCCAGTAAGGCAGAGAGTCAGTCACAGTAACTGTCCTCTCCTAGTCTGTTGACAAAGGGACATTCACAATAGTGTGATAAGGCTCCTGGCACATATGAGCTCATGTCACAAGAATGATCTGCGTGTGTTTGTTGAACTAATGCTGCTTAGCTTTGACTTCAGAATGACTACGCAGGCTAACAGATTGTTGTGTCCCAACCTTTGGGTTTCGTTGGCCATAGATGAAAACACCTATGGATATTTAGGTCTTTCCTGTATGTGGGATTGGTTATAGGCAACGTGCAGCCATGCTGCTGTGCCAAACAGACTTGCCAGGGTTTTCTTCTAGTGGCCTTTAAAGCTTTGTGTGCTTGTGTTAAGTGTTGTATCGGTGTGTTTGCCGATGTGTTATTCACCTGGCGCCATTGTAAGTCTGAATGGATGGCTTGTTCAGCACTGGCACCGCCATGAGAGGAGCGACTAAACAAAGTGGATTACATGCAGTGTGAGTTGAAAGGAGGCACTGAAACACAAGGAGATGCACAAAACCTGTTTCTTCCCACTTGCATCTGATGTATGTTAGCTAGCTTTGTTTTTTGTCTTTTCACTGAATGTGTACCTCAGTGACATACACACACACACACACACACATACACACACACACACACACACACACACACACACACACATACACCAAGCTTGTAGGTGGATAGACCCATTGTGAGTCTCTTGAAACAGTGCAGGAAATGGTTTGTTCAACAGTGCCCCCTAGAGGTGAAACCGTGGAGAGTGCCAGAATCATTCTTAGTGCATTAGAGGAACTGCAATCAAAATGTGTGCTGCATGCAGAGCCGTGGGTTTGGGAGCTGCTGTCTTTGCCACTGAAGCACGAGTATCTAGTGCCATGCCTTTTCATGGCCTTGCTGTGATTTTTAACTGACAACATCCTTAACTGTCAACATCCTAAGATCATGATGGTGTAGCAGACTTCAGTGACATATTGTGATCAGCTGTGTAGCTCATACCCTGCTTTTGCCATTGACATTATTCTTTGAGGTGAGCCTTAGGTCCTAGTCTTTAAATGGTGCTACTATAGTGGGCTATGGGCTGTATTCAGCATGGTGGTCCTCCAGATAGACAGTTGCAGTGGAGGTGCGTTCTTGGAAGGCCTCTTGGAGGTTTGTCTTGGATGAGGAGAGTTCCGGGAGTGGCCGGACCTTTAATATTTCATCAGTATGGCCTCAGTGTAATCTGATAAGTCCATTTGTGCGGAGGGAATTCTGAGAGGTAGTTGAGCCCAGCGTCTCAGGAAGGCTGTGTCTTGATGAGGCTCATTATCATTAGCGGATGGATGCTGAGGCTGAGTGTGTGTGTGTGTGTGTGTGTGTGTGCGTGTGTGCGTCCCACTCACAGAGATTGTGTCTTTCCGCTGGACTAATGGATCCTCCACAGGCGGAGCTGAGGGAAGTGCCCACACCCAGGTCCCCAGTCCTGGACTGGACTTCCTCTCGCCCTCCCTCTGCTCCCTGCTGGCTCTGAGCTAGCGCTGGAGGATGGAGGATGGAGGATCAGAGGCTGCCTCTGCTTCATATGAGACCCAGGCTGGCGAAAGAGCTTTGACTGGGCTCACTCTCAGCATCTCTGTGTATTCCGCATAGACCATCAGGTAGGCGGTATCGAAGTCTGAAGGCTCGAACCACCAGACTCCAGGACAGCTTTTTCCACCAGGCAATAAGCCTGATGAACAGCTAAAGACACCCTAAGCCTGTGCCTGACAGCCTTTGCAGTACAACACTCCCCCCCACACACACACACACTTCACCTACTTTCTATTCATTATTTATTTTTGAGGTGCAAAAAACACAAGAATTTTACTCTCTTATACAAGTATAATGAGATGTAATAAAAAGAATCTTGATTATTGTGGACTACATGTGTACCACCGTAGTGAATGGTCACAGAGACAACGGGAGTCTGTGTATGAATGTATGAATGTGTGAGTGTGTGAGTGTGTGTTTATATAGTACATATGTGACATATTGATGTTCAGCTTAAGAAGAACACATACCAAGAATGAACAAGTAAAAGGAAAGGAAGGAGGAAAATGAGGAAGAGTAGGGGTGGCTTAAGAGACAGCACACACACACACACACACACACACACACACACACACACACACGCACACAGCGCCTTTTAGCCTGAGCTCTTTACGGTGATGAATGAGTGTGCTCAGTGCATTATTTTTAGACGGGTTCGGCCCATGAATAATGCAGAGGGTTTCCATGTGGAAAGAAACGAGTGTTCTGTTTGGGTCTCGGCTTCTGGATCTTTCTCTCTCCCCCTCCCACCCCGGCTCCTACCCAGCGCCACTCCTGTGAGGATTGGAGGGGTTGGGGGGGCAGAGAGGGAGGGGTGGAATCCTCCCATACGGAGCGCTTGCCTGGTACCCTGCCTGCCGCCGTAAGGAGACCTCTTCTCCTAGGCTCCGTTCACCTCTGCGAGGTCCACTGGCCAGCCGTCATCAATTATTGAGTCTGACAAATTCGGCCCTCTCACCTCGGTCCATAATTAATCAGTGGCCACTCCGCCTAAATGCCCGGAGGCTCCTCAATCTCAGGTGACCCTGAGAACGCCGCCGCAGTGTCAAAGCGCAGAGAAAGTGTGTGTGTGTGTGTGTGTGTGTTTATGTCTGGGTGTTGGGAATCGTGCTGTGGGGAGGGGGGCCGTCGTGCCAGCGTGTGTGAGGGGAGCGGTGCTGGAAATTCCAGCCCAGATTCCCATGATTGAAATGACCTTTTAAGGTCTGCTTTAAGGGCTGCTTAAATGGCAGTCTGATCATTATACAAAGAACAAGTGGGTTTATGCTGACAAAGTGCTATTGTTGCACGTAGGTAAACAAAGAGAGATAGTGTGCCAGTAGTGGAAAAGAAGAACAGACATGGACAGAAACAGGGAGATGAAAACAGAGAAAGAAAAGGAAGACAGAGAGAGAGAGAGACCAAGAAGAAAGCAAACAAGTCTGAACATCTTCAGAGCCTTTTTTCTCCTTATTAACTTGCATGACCAGAATTATTTATTCATCCGTGAATGTGGACTATTTTTTCACAATAACTATAGCCTCTTTCTACAGTGCGAATTACAACTGGCCTCACTGGATGACTGTGCTTTTTATTGTGTTCATAACCAGTAGAGAAACCAATCCCTGGCTAGCCCAGGGCAGACAGGTCTAAAAGTCTTCAGAAGGCCCTTTAAAGGGGCTGGAGCAGCTGATTCAGCTCTGACATACGTGTCGGCAGCCCCCCTGCAGGGCGAGAGATCGCCACATGAATGTCAGAACGTTACTGAGGTCAGGAGTGTGTGTGCTTTTCTCCTGTCTAAATCAGACTGTGCCACACACTCTGCAAGGTTGGGGACTGTAGATCAGTGACCAGTGTACACCTAACCTTTGCCCACAAATAAAGTAGAACCTGAAGCATTTATGTACCATTTCAGTACTGTGCATATTTCAATACAGTGTGTATTTCAGTATGGTGTGTGTTTCAGTACAGTGTATGTTTGAGTACAGTATGTGTTTGAGTACAGTGTGCTTAACAGTATTGTGTGTATTTCAGTGAAGTGTGTGTTTCAGTACATTGTATGTTTGAGTGCAGTATGTGTTTGAGTATGGTGTGTGTTTCAGTACAGTGTTCTTCAGTGCAGTATGTGTTTGAGTACACTGTGCTTAACAGTGCAGTGTGTATTTCAGTATGGTGTGTGTTTCAGTACATTGTATGTTTGAGTACAGTATGTGTTTGAGTACAGTGTGCTTTACAGTGCCGTGTGTATGTCAGTGGAGTGTGTGTGTGTGCCAGTCCAGTGTGCAGGCTGTTCAGTGTGTCTGATGGTTGTGTGTGGCAGCGCTGCATGTAAACCAGGCCGAGGGGAGTTTGGCTTTCCCTTCCTCCGTCATTAATCTTCAAGAGGCCCTTTTAGCTCGTGCTTTTTTATTTTTCTGATCTTAGGCAGTTTGATGGTTCTTTTGTGTGTGTGCAGAGATCAATGAGGAGCTTTCTTCCCAAAAGATCCCCCTGACAAAAAGATTTTGCTCCGCCTTCTCTCTGAATGCTCCGTGCAGTTCTGATTTCCCTCCTCTCTCTCTCTCTATCTCTCTGTCATTTTGTCTTCACAGCCCTTCATGTCCCCACGCTACCCAGGTGGTCCCAGGCCTCCGCTCAGAATACCCAATCAGGTACTCCACCTACTCTGGGTCCCACACATTTCTGCTCTTTCCCTAACAGAGCCTCGTGCCTCTGGGCTTTTGCTGCCGGTCTGATAACTGTGTGTATGAACCCAAGTTTCATATGCTGAATCACATGGCTGTTGTTTATTTGACACACACTGTTCACCACACTGCCCTTTCATGTGTGTTTAGGCACTAGGAGGTGTCCCTGGTAACCAGGCCTTACTATCCAGCGGGATGGATCCGACACGGCAACAAGGTCTGTCTTTTGGCGCACTCCAGCGTCTCAAATTGCACAGCGCTGACTGTCGTCCCGAGTCGTGTGTGTGTGTGTGTGATACGTCTTCCTTTCGTGTGTTGTGATTAGGCCATCCAAACATGGGCGGAGGAATGCAACGGATGACGGCACCCAGAGGAATGGTTCCACTCGGGCCACAGGTAGGACACTGGCCAAACGTCACTCGAGCTTTTGCCATGGCATTTCTTACGTTATTCGGATGCAACACTAAGCTAGCACGTGTCAGTCAAGTGAATGCAGTGTCTATGCCACATACCCCTCCCTAACCTAATAGAAATATATAGACCTGACTCAAAGTGGCTGTAGTTTTCCCATGTCCACTGGCTGACAGTGTTGGTCTGTCTCTGTGCAGGGTTATGGTGGGGGGATGAGGCCTCCGCTGAATGCCCTAGGAGGCCCAGGGATGCCTGGGATGAACATGTAAGCTTTCAGCAGCTCCTCTCTCCTCCCTCTGCATGTTTACATCTCCTGTCAGCATTAGATCAACACCACGACTGCACATGTCCCATTTCTGCGATGGCATGGTTTATATGAGTGATGTGAACACACTGTGGCTCTTTTTTGTGTGTTTATAAAGGGGACCCGGAGGAAGACCATGGCCAAACCCACCCAACTCTAACTCGGTGAGGCCCCGCAGATTTCAAAACTGTGACTTTCTACTGTCTTTTTCATTTTTTTATATCCGTCTCAAGGAATGCAGTCCTTAGCATTCTGTTCTATGTGCTCACTACAAGACAAAGCAAAAACAGAGCTCCTTCCCATCTTTTTGCTGACATTATTTTTTCCCTGGGTTGTTTCTCTCTCTCTCCCTCCCTCTCTCCCTCTCTCCCTCCGCATTGCTGGCATTTAGATCCCCTACTCCTCGGCATCTCCGGGGAGCTATGTGGTAGGTAACACATCCATCTTTATTCCGACACACACGGAGAGAGAAAGTGCTGAGGAGGCCGTGAGTGCTGGGCCCCTGGCTACTGGCTACTGGCGCCAGCCCCCCTGCCCTGCTCACCTTGGTCCCCCGCGCTGTAATTGCTTTCTGCCCGCTGCTTCACTTGGAGCAGCATCAGAGTCCCCACAGCCCTCCTCCTAATGCATTAACTATTTCATTCTTTAATCTGAGTTTGATCCATTGTTTACCGATGTTTACTGATGTGTTTGTGCATAGTAAACACACTATATGTGTGTGTATACCGATGTTTACTAATGTGTTTGTGCGTACTAAACACTCTATATGTGTGTACACCGATGTGTACTAATGTGTTTGTGCATACTAAACACACTATATGTGTGTTTCCACTGATCACACTCCCCAGATAGTTGTTGGTGTGTTCCGTATTGTGTTGCACCACGTCGTGCAAATTGTGCTGATACGCGAAACCACAACGTACGAGTGTAGCTGTTCCAGTAACACAGCCCCTGCGTATCCAGGTCCCTGTCAACAGCTTCTCTTCTCACCACTCCAGTCGGGCCGAGGTGCGCTGCTGCGTCGCCCGTCCGCTAGCGTTTACGGAAAGCAGCTCGGCTGCAGCGGGGCTCGGGAAGCCTGGGCCGAGTCAGCAGAGAGAGGGAGAGGAAGAGGGAGAGGGAGGCCTAATTAGATTTGGGGAGGCATGGAGGAGGAGGGGGGGGGGGTGATTGTTGTTCTGCGGGGGGAGGAAGATATGCAGACTGCTGACCACAGCCACAGACCCGAGCGCCGAGGATCACTGCACACAAGCGCTGTTACGGTGCTCCTCGTAAAAAACCAAAAGCCAGCGATCGGTGGGGAAGCGTGAGGTGGTGGGGGAGTGGCACACAGAAAGCAGTGCTCCCTGACTGTCTCCAATGAGGACAGGGTTATGATCCATCTCTTCTGGAAGAGCTTCTGTGCGATCACTCCATAAGAATCACTCCATAATTAAGGAAGAGGTTGTTTGTTTCATCAGCTCATCACTTAACAGTCAGTTGGTTTATACACAGTCAGTTTGTGCCATTTCTATCAGGTTTCCAAAGAATTATAATGTACTCAAAGTTGCTTTAAATCACAAAGGTGAAATATTTTTTATCATAGTACTCACTGGTTAATGCGAATCCCCCAGCTGATGCTGTAAGCACCATCTAATATGTGTTCCATATTCAGGATGTTTGGTTGGCATTTATGAACGTCTATGATGTATCATGCCGGTCCAGTGAAGTTGCAGACTGTTTGTATGGGTCCCTGCTGAGAGATGTTTGAAAACACAGCCATGCCCACATCTGTTGTCATCACACATTCCTTATTTGCTTGTTTGTTTGTTTACTTTGTCTTTCTCAGGGTCCCCCGGGAGGCGGAGGCCCCCCAGGAACGCCCATCATGCCGAGCCCAGCAGGTAGAGCTTTACAGTCCCCCGCGCTCCTTATGGGCCAATTAGGAAACCGAAAAAAAAGTCGCTGGTTAAGGATTAAATACACCTTATCACCATATTTCATCTTGTAATTGTAACTTAACATTAGACCTCCGTCTGGCTCTTTGAACAAGCGTACACTTATTTTCCAGACTCCACCAACTCGGGCGAGAACATGTACACCATGATAAATGCAGTTCCACCGGGAGGAAGCCGGCAAAACGTAAGCATCGCGCGGCGGGTTATTTTCATGATGAATCGTGCAGGGAAAAAAGGCCATAAATTACAAAACAAATAAATTAAGAGCAGCAGACAGCTCGGCGGGTATACATTACTCTAGCCCCTCCACCCCGGGCCCCCATCTCTCCTTTAAATCTCGCTAATGCAGCTCTTGGCAAAGGCGGAGGGGCCATTGCCCGCGGCCGGATTAATCCTTGAGTGCTGGGCCCGAGCTCACTGTCCTGACCCCTGCGCACCGTGATTTAGCACCCACCCCCTGACTCACAGTGGGCGCTCTGTTCTGGGACAGTGATCTCGCTGACCCCTACAGGACTCCCTGTCGTCCACTCGCCTTCTTCCTCTTTTTCCTCCCTCTCTTTCTCTTTCTCTCTCTCTCTCTCTCTCTCTCTCTCTCTCTCTTTCTTTCTCTCTCTCTCTTTCTTCCTCAGTTCCTGCTCGCTCTCCTTGTGTCTCTGCCTGCCAAGGCAGCTGGTGCCTGATTGAGGAGATCTGTGGGGGAGAAGACAGTCACAGTCCTTGGGTCCAGAGCAATGTACAAGCTGTCATTCATTTAGCGGGGACATTAGCTCTAACTGGCATTCACTCTGTGCCTAAGCAGGTCATTCATTTTGATTTGTCATGCCCATGCTACCTGCAATGACTGAAATATGTCAGAAAAGGAGGCTATATGTCATTACTGATGAATGCATTAGTATAGATAGACAAAAGTAATAGAAGACATTTGTGTCAAAATATGTCTTACCTTTATAAACACACAAATGACAATGACAGATGACGAAGATGATCAAATGAGGCAAATATCCTCATAGGTGAAAAAAAAAATAAAATTGTGATGAATCTCATTTAGGCAAAACACATTGGGTGAAAAGCAAATCAACATGTCCTTGTATCAAAGCCTGCTTGTTTTATGCTGACCTGTGTGTGTGTGTTTGTGTGAGTGTGTGTGTGTGTGTGTGTGTGTGTGTGTGTGTGTGTGCACTGAATATACACCTGCCTTTGTGCTCATCTCCACCTGTGCGTGTGTGTTTGGCCCGCAGTTCCCCATGGGTCCAGGGGGAGATGGCCCAATGGGAGCAATGGCAGGCATGGAGCCCCACCACATGAATGGATCGCTAGGTGAGCTGGATGCCTGCTTGCTAAAAGTGTTTATGAGAGTCCTATGCTGGGCTCATGCTTTCATGACACTGTGGTAGAATCATAGTTAAAATAATGCAAAGGCCATTGTTTACTTTCTCCAAGCACCATCAAATGGAGGTAATTGAGGTCATTGCATGTTTTGCAAAATGCCATTGCAAACTGTGGGCTGTATGTTGGTATTGTGTAATGGTATGGTGAAGAATTCTTTAATGATAATTCTTTGGGCTCAAGCGTTGAAGGGAATTATTAAAAAAAAATGATTACCAAACCAGTAAGACTCTAAATTACTCTCTTGGATACTGAGGAGCAGCAGCATATCACACCACTGATATTATACTAGAGAAGGTTGAAGTGGTCAGTATTCAAAGATCTTTGAATATACACTGTTAGAGATGATTATTAAAAATGAATTTCTGGTCTGACTTGTGGGACTTAGTTTAAGGAAATGCCTCTCTTCCCCACCATCTAGGTTCAGGTGATATGGACAGCATCCCGAAGGTTTGTTCATTATATTTGCGCAACTGCAAATTTGCTATAATTGATGTATTACAATGCTATTCACAAAATGAAAATGAACCAAGTGTGCATCTGAAGAAATGATTGTGATCACTGCGCATGTTCTGCCTCATGCAGAATTCCCCCGGCAACCTCAGCATGAGTAACCAGCCTGGCACCCCGCGAGACGACGGGGAGATGGGAGGCAGCTTCCTAAACCCCTTTCAGAATGAGAGTGTATGTGCCCTTCTGCTCGTTTAGCTTAGTGTGCCCACAGTGCTACAACATCTTCAAAACTGGGATCCTATCGCCTAATTGTTTAGCGTGCTCAACGGCTTTGTGAATGTATTGTTCTACAACACTATCCTTCCTCACTGGTTGTTTAGTACTTTGTCCTTAGAGATTTTTATTTCAGCTAAAATATCAAGAGAAAAAAATACAACATTTATTAAAAAGTGAAAACAGTGTCTGAAAACAGAATTAATTCATGTTAATTATTTTTTGTGCGATTGTTTCCTTTCTTTTGTTGTAGTACTCTCCGAACATGACCATGAGTGTGTGAAACACCCGTTTATGAGATCCTGGGGAATCAGCAAGGAGACAAGGGAACTAACTAGTGCAAATGCGCTGTAGCCTGCCCTCTTTTCCACTGGGAAGAAAGTGGGTCCAAGCCCCCAACCCCACCCCCTCTCCGCCCTGTCCTCCCCCTCCATCTGCCCCTTTTTGTAACGTTGTTTCACTTCCTCCGCTACAGAGGACTGAGCGTTGAACTCTAACCAATCACACAGAGGGAAGACTACGACAAGTTAACTATGTTAATATTTGTATCTTGTGTATATATGTGGGTGTACAATCAGAAGTTACATGTGCATGTGTATACAAATGGAAGTATATTACTTGATCCGTGTATGGACGGACAAACAGACAAACAGAAACTGTATATAT
>JAVQKI010472866.1:0-7500 GCA_036025975.1 Nematalosa erebi | reverse complement strand
AAACACATGCAGATACCCGAACATAAGCCAGATCAGACACACACACAAACACACACACACACAGATGCGCGAACACACACACACACACACCCCTCCAGTTTGACATCTCAAGCTCAGAGTAACTGATCTGCCGCTGATGTGTATGCTATTTGGGCTTGTTAGGAATGAAAGTGGTGATTTATGAGAAATCACATTCAATCACAAGTCATATGTAGGGATGTCACATACCTTTGTGATGCTATATAATTAGAGTGAGGAAAAATGGCATTTTTCATTTAGTTCATCCAAGAGTGAAGCTGTACCCCCCCTCTCTTCCCCCACATCCCCACCAAGCTTCAACATGATGTGTTTAAGCTGCCAAACAGAATAAAAAAGAGGCAAAAGTCCAGTTTGGCATAAAAAATTAAGCTTCATCTCTGAATTAATTGTCTGCTTCTCAGTCAGGACCCTACTGCTGTGCTTGGAGAGTTGTATGTGTGTGTGTGTGTATGTGTTGAAGGGCTGTGTGTTGGGAAGGTTGTAATGCAGAGACCCTTGATATGATTACTCTCTCAGTTTCAGTAAAAAAGTCATCAGAGACTTTTTAGTATGGCAGGCAGAGACCCCCACATACTCTAAGCATAGATCTACAAAGGAAAGTGAAAATGCATTGTTCATGAAAGGCTATCTACAAGTGAAACAAAAGAAGATCCCCATACTACGTATCTCAAAGATTATACTTTGAGTTGGGGGAAGGGTCTTAGAGTGAATACCAGTAGGCTCAGACCGAATTCTAGTCTAGTGAACTCGTACTTTATCACACGTGACACCTGTGCATTATGAGTAAAGAGAGAAGAAGAGGGTTGTATGGGGGAAGGTATGAGTATGCCTATCTACGCTGTGCATATGTCTGAGGATTGTGAAGTTTGTGCATTTTTTGTGTTTGTGTGTGTGTGTGTGTGTGTGTGTGTGTGTGTGTGTGTGTGTGTGTGTGTGTGTGTGTGTGTGTGTTGATGTGTGTGTATCTTTATACAGTGACATGGAAAAAGGAAGCAGCAAGGTACTGTATGTTGATGAAAGCATGTTCGGCATGGGTGAAACGTGCTGCCCCTTGGCTTCATGTCCACCCTGAGCACTGACTGAGTTCTTAACCAGGCTTCCTTCTCCCTGCAGCCACAGCAATGAATATGAATTAGAGCTTTTCCCCAGGTGACATGTTACAGCCAATCACACTGAACAAAGCCAGTTAATAATCTCTCCAACACACACACACACACACACACACAAGCACACACAAACATCACCTGTGGGCCATCGGATAGCCTCCTAATGCAAGAAAGACACATCACACGCAACTTACCACATCAAACATCAACATTATAATTAGGATGCACTGCATAGTTAGTGGTCTACAGTATATGTGAGTGTGTTTGTGTGCTTTGCATGTGTGTGGGTGAGTGTGTGTGCATGTCAGAGACACGCAGGGGCAGATATGCTGAGCGAAAAAAGACAATCAGGGTGAGGGAAAGCATGAGCAGTATTCATGTAACAGATATTCCACTAAGAGTCACTTGCTCTCTTAGCTTTAACAAAAAAATGAAGGGATACCATAGTGATACTAACAGATGTGAAATCTGTAAGCACTGAATGAATGTGTTTCCAAATGCCTGTAAGAGGCAGTACCTTTACACTGTGTCTTTGTATCACAACACATACTGTACACACACACACACACACACACATATATATATATATATATACACACACACACACCTGCACGAATAAGCACACACACACACACACACACACACACACACACACACACACACACACACACAGCCTAGCCAACTTTATGGTCTGGTCAGCCCGGAATCCATGTCCTGTAGGCCATTTTGTGGATGCAATAAATAACCTCGTCCAGCCCACATTCTTGGCTTTATAATGTGGAATTGTGGGAGTGTGAGAACAAATAGCCCTAAAAACAGGGATGAAGACGCACTACAAGAGAAGTGCTGCCCTGCTAAATTGCTTAAATTACTGTATGGATTTACATTTCTTATGTGTACCAGTGTCTTTTTATATTCCTTGGCCTTGGTGTCCTTAAATTGTGTGAATGTGACACTTTGTATGAGTGCAACAATGGCAAAAAAAAAAACTCTTTCTCCTTTGTGCAATGTGTATGGTGGCACCCTGGTGAAGAGCACCAACTGTCCCTAGCCTAAAGTCAGGCATGGTGGTGGTAGCATCGTGGTCTAGGGTTGAAAGAGTGCTGCTGGCGCTGAGGAGCTGTGGTTCACAGAGGTTCCAAGATCACAACTGCCTTGTTGAGCAAACAGAAGGTAAAGGTGATGGACTGGTCAAGTAACTAAAGCCATTTGAGCACCTGTGTTGCATCCTTAAGCAGAAGGTGGAGGAGAACAAACATTAACCAGCTCCATGATGTCATGATGAAGGAGTGTACTGTACGAGGATTCCAGTAAAAACCTGTGCAGCTCTGGTGAATTTCAAGGCCATAGCAGTTAAGGCAGTGCATAATAATGGTGCTCACGCATAATATTGACAGTTAGGACATGTTTGCTGTGAAGTGTCAAGCAGCAGGGAGTTAAATGCTTGTCATAGAAGAGAGCCTAAAAACATTGTTGTGAATGGCCCAGCTGAACTGCACTGGAATGCGTCGGTACATGGCAGTTAAAAAAATCTGAGATGTGCACGACCTTGTGACCAACTGGTAGAATCCTTTGCACGGCAGCAGGTACCACATAATTTTCAGGTGCGCACGCCAGCCTCATGCAAAAATGTAAAATAACCTTTGGAATGCCAGATAGACCGTCTGTCTGGGGTTGGACGGGCCTGAAAATTGACTGTCTGTCTGTTGGGTGATTGGGTAGGCATGAAGACAGAGAAGTCTGTCTGTTATGTTGGTTGTGCTGGTTGGCTAGCAGATAGACCGTCTTTCTGTGACAGTGTGTGATGCTTTTAACACATCTCTTTTGATAATGTAGCTCATGTAATAAGCTCTGGCGTCAACCCCCGTTTCTTCAGAGATGGGGCTGGGTTGGGGGTGTATGTCTTTCTATAACACACATACACAGAGTCACAAAAATGTTCCTCACACACACTTTCTCTCTCTTTTGTACACACACACACACACACACACACACACACACACAAACACACACACACAAGCACACACAGATGCTGAAAACATCCTTAGGAGGTGGTCATAACAGCATACACTTTGCTTTCTCTACATACGGAGAGACACACAGCCCTCATTCATCCTAATTCAGTTTAACCCCCACTCGTGCCATTGTTCAAAAGTCAGCCATTATCTCGCTGACATGACGCGCTGGCTGTGATGGATACCTTCAGAGCAGACAGTCCTCTGAGACTGTGGGCCTTGGGATCTATGGAGGAGGGGATAATAAACATCCTGCTCTCTCTGGGAAAACAAATGCAAATATGTACTTTACATGCTCTATCTGTCAGAAGCACATATACAGACTCCAATGGAGACATGAAGAGGTAAGGAAAGTGAGGTAGGGAAGTAAGGGATAGCAGCTTTACGCTTCTACATGCAGACAGAGATTTTTTTCTGTGCTAATACGCCGCATATGGCAATAAAAGGCCATTTATTATTCAGTTCATCACGTCCAATTTCCTGCAGTTTCACTTCATAACCTTTGGAGACTGCCCCATCAGCAGGAAGTCACTGAAGAGCACTGTGTGTTCTCATTTCTCTCTTTCTCTGTCTCTTTCTGTGTATGTGTGTGTGTGTGTGTGTGTGTGTCTGTGTGTGTGTATTCATCTCTGTGGGCATGTATTTATGTGTGTGTGAAATTCTTACTTAATACAAATCCTCCAAAAGCCAAACCTTGTAAGTAGTGTTTGTTGTTGTCGTTATTGTAAAAATGTCTGGATTAATTGTGGTTGGTGCATGGCCCAGCTCAGGTGATACTGCAGGGAGAGGTCCGAAGACTCATAGGTCAGCACTCACACACTTGGAGACACTCATGCATTTAACGACATCCTCGTTAAAAAGGAGAAGTGGGAAGAGGGTGCAAGGTGAGAGGGAGGACCCCGAGGACGCATCCATAGTGGCAGACCCTCACCCCGCCCCTACTTCCCTCAACCCCTCCACCCCCGGTGATTAAAAACAAACGAAAAGCAAAAATTAACGACAGTGTCTCTCATAGGATTTCTTTTCCTCCTCAATCTTCCTAACGGGAAACATGTCCTACAGGCATTAAAATAAGCATATCAATTATGTACCACACCTTAATTTCCTAGACGGGCCCCTGATATTAACGCACCATCAGAACTACCCCCACCTCTGCAAACACACACATGAACACACTCTGTCTCTATCTATCTCTCTCTCTTTCTCTCTCTCCCCCTCTCTTTCTTTCACTCTCACACACACACACACACACACACACACACACACACACACACACACACACACACACACACACACACACACACACACACACACACAGGCTGTTTTGTTAATAAAGCCCTTGCAAACATTAATATGGGTCCCTTCATCAGAGCTCTGTTCAGGTTTCAAATGAGCTGCTTAGGGATCAGGGGTGCACCGGCATGCCAGATCACTCAGCCATAATTGCCCGTGTTTGCCGTCCCCTCCGAGGGCGTATCAGGGAATTCTCCCAGGTCCAATAAAAAGGCTGCTGCCGCAGCCGCCCTGGAGAAGAGTCGCTCGTTTTTCACGTGCGATATTTTCATTTTTCCTCCTGCGCCGACAGCTGGCATTAGATTAAGAGCTAACCAGAGGTAAGCCCCCAGCAAATGGCAGAGTCTTGAAGGGCAAATGCCCCCCTGAATTCATCATACACTGAAGCCAAGAAGCAAACCTCCTCCACCAAACACACACTTACTCACAGACACACAAACACACACACACCAGGCTCAATCCCCATCTGATCCCCCTACCGAAGAAACACACACACATATACATACACACACACACCAGGCCCCATCTGACCACCCCTCTTCTTGTTCCCCTGACAGTATTGACCTTAAGGGTACGGTCTGAAAAAATCCTCCCCAGACCCCTCCAAATATAACCACGAAAACACACACATACACACACACACACACGTGTACACTCACAAACACACACACACACACACACACACACAGACTTGTACTCACACACAGAGGCATGTGTACACACATAGACATATGCTTGGTGTAAATACCAGCATTGCTCCACTCTTAATGAAGTTGTACTTAATGCTCCCAAACAATCTGGTGCTTATTTTAACTGTGGCTTAACCATCTGACTAATGTTTCTTATAGACATTTTTCAAAGAGTCTAACATGTCACTTGAACATGTTGTCCTGGTCCTTCCATAGCAGTGGACTTCATTGGAAAACAACTCCTGGATCTTCACTCTCAGGGGTGAATCTGCACCGAAACAAGTCTCCTTCTGTTTGAGTTGAGATGAGATTTCAGATATTAGAGTTTGTTCAGGCAGGACAAAAGTGTAATCTAAAGGTCTCTGGTGTGGTGGTGAGATCTTTTGAAAAAGACAAATACAGCAAGTCTTTGCACTCAACTGTGCCAGAGTTTGGTCACAGACTCTGTATTCCCCTGAAGCTAGCAGCATCCACTTCTAAGAGACTCCACTTTCTGCAAGAACCCAGTGAGGAACTGCTATCACTCTATCAGATCACTGACTAATGTTTACAGGAGACTTCATGCTCTCCTTCACAAAGACGTGCAGAGAGACTCCTGTGTGATATGCGTGATGTATCTCTGTGCATCTGTATTTACATTTTATGTGTGTGTGTGTGTGTGTGTGTGTGTGTGTGTTCATGCATGAAGAGTAAAGTCTTTGATGCATGTGTGTGTGTTTGTGTGTCTGTATGTGTGTGTTCGGGAGGAAGAACGTCAAACTCTTGTCTCCCAGGAGAAGTTACAGCAGGCGGCCCAATCCCTCACTGTGGCAGCTTCATCCAAAGACATGCACATCCCCAGTGGACAATAAATCAAACTGTCTACACATATGCATCACGTCCCCACAGATGCCTGAGCGCACACACACGCACACACAAACACACACGCACAATTTCACGGCTTAAATCCAATGCACCAAACCATGGCACAGTGTACAACCTCACACAGAGAAATGGCCTTTGGGGAAGTGAAGACCTAAGAACTATACCTCTCACCTGGTTCTCCCATGGGTCTACACAAAGCCTATTTCAAATAAAGCTTTGGCCATGTGCAGGGACAGCCAGAAAGTTTTGAATTCAGTATTATGTCATTCTGGTAGATTTTTTTTAGTGGCCTGGTGGAATTCTGCTATAAATTAATTCAGATTCATACTGTATGCCTATGCATTCTGACCTGCCAGGCCTTCACACGTACCCCTGAACTGAGCAGCTTGTGATCAACAAAAGCTCCCACCATAAAATACTATAGGCCAGGCCTATTGAATTGGCGGCCCCTGGGCCACATGCTGCCCAGAGACCACTCTCTAATGGCCCAGCTGATTTTCCAGACAGAAAAGCAAAACACTCAAATGTTCCGTTCCACACGCTAAGTTTTTCTCATTGCTTTTCCGATTAGCTATTATAATTGCTAGACTTTTGTAGTCTATACATAGGCATAGTATTAAAAGCTACCTGCGAATCAACACACTGCTAGCGACTGAACTACTGGTTTAATGCAAGGAGAGGACGAACATTTAAAGACCTTTGTTTTCCATTGCTTTGATAATAGCATAGAAGTACTGTAGGCAAATCATCCACTAAGTATTGTTTTCTATAAATTTGATTTACGATGTCAAGTGTAATTTCCTGTGTGGCTGTCTGAATACCGTCTTAAAAATAAACATTTAATCATTTAAACATTTAATTGCAGGTGACGCAATTTTGCAATACTTGTTCGAGAGTAAGGGTGTTAAATTTTGCACCAAAAATCGACCACAGTTAGAAAAACGGAAATATCTTTATTTGGTAGGCTAACTCTGCTCAGCAGCCTAAGTAACTTGGTTCTGAAATGTTTTGTGATTGCTAAATATACTCCTAAACGTTATACTGGAACGCACTTGTTCAGTCCGAAAGCCATACTTCTTTAGCAAATAAAATCCAATCTGCTATGCACAGACACAGGCAGCTATCTTATAGGCTACCACAGTGTAGCCTAGCTTACAAGGCCAATCTGAATTTAAATAGCCTACCTACTGTAATGTAAATATAAAACGTGAAGTGTTTTATCATTAATAAGATGCAGTTAATTGAATTATTCCAATTATTAACTATTCACACATACAGTAGGCTACAGTAAATCAAACAATATTTGACTTTCAAAATGGACGTGTGTTCGCTGAAAATATGCAACCCACCTTCGGTCCTTGGTTTTAAAATCTGGCTCGAATTATTTTATAATTGAATCACCCTGCTATAGCCTAATGACTGCCTATGTGCCTGTAGCTTAAATTATAGACCTGATCTATTTGATCAGCAGTCACTGGATGCCTAAACACCTTG
>JAVQKI010472774.1:0-13706 GCA_036025975.1 Nematalosa erebi | reverse complement strand
CCCCCACCCCACGGGCGCCTGAAATTAAAGTGATATTCCAGTGGAGACATGGCCGCCGGGGAGCAGACACATCTGATGGAGGACGTTTGCTCACCGTCTAATTTGATAAGTCAGCGCGTCACCACAGGAGAAGCAGCAGCGGGTGAAGAACTAGAGCTGGAGCTTCCCCATTCCTCAAGCCTGCCTGTACAATAGTCTCTTAATCTGAGACCAGCCCCCCCTCTACTGTAATACAGGATGGGGGAGGGTGCGGTGTGCTTGATGCTCCCAACGCAAATGCAATTTCCATCCTATATGAGATTACTGGGAACACTCGGCTAAACAGCGAGATAGCAGGGGGCACATGGGAAGGACTCTGGCCCAGATCCGGCTCTGGTCTGGCACAGGTCCAAAGTCAGCGTGCGTCTGGAGCCGAACCTGAGCGGTAATCTCCAGGCGAGTGAGCGAGTGCTGTGGTTATCAGCGCGGGAGCATGCGCAGAGACGCCACAGGCAGCGTGTGGATCAGTCTGGGAGAGGAGCCAAAGCTGATGGGCCAGGATGGCCAGGAACTGCCCCCCCCCCCACCCCCCATCTTCAAAAAATAGAACCCACCAACACCACCTCCAATCCTCCCCCAAACCTCCCGCAGAGTGCAAATCAGCCTTTGTCTCAGCACGGAGGGGGTGAGTCACAACACACACACACACATACACACACACACACACACACACACACACACACGAAGGCACACATACAGTACACAAACACACTCTCTAACACACAGACTCACACTCAATCATCACGAGAGGGGGGGGGGCTCACTAGTTCTCCTCTTTCTCATTTGACTTCTCCTTCACTCTCTCACTATCTCCTTCCCTTCAGTCATCCCTCTCTTCAGTCTCTTGCTCTCTCTCTCCTTTAAATCTCTATATCTCACTCCTTTCCTAGCAGTCAAAAGAATGCTGCCTCCACCTGTGTTAAAGTGAATAGAAGCCTGAAATGACCAGGAAAATGTCTCCACTCCCTGGGGAGTCTTTTCCCAGAAATCTCTGCTTTGGGTTTCCCCAACTCCTCCTCCTCTTCCTCCTCCTCTTCCCACCCTCTAAATCATCTTCCTGTCCGTGTATTTCGGTCAGTTTACATGCTGTATGCAAATTACCGTAATTAAGCCGGCCGATGCGAGCCAACATGACTAAGCCGAGCGGCTCAGAGGCCCGTAACGCTACATCCCACACGGCAAGAAGCGGTCTGTGCTGTGAGCTAATTGGTCACCGATGCCGCTGCCGCGGTGGAGATGGTGATGGTGGTGGTGGGAAGCTGAATGCAAATCCAATGTTGTATGCCCAGCTCAATCCGGCCCAGCGTAGCCACTCCAGTGATGATGATGACATCAGTGATGCACTTCCACGAGGCTGTGCCAAGTGAGTCATCATCTGGGCATTCTGGGAAAACACAACCCACGGGGCCACGCTCGTGTCTAAAATTGTTTTGTTTTGTTTTTCTGTTAATCGAAATGTTTTAGTGCACTGAATGCTTGTATTCTGGTAAACACAAATAATGCGTTTGTGATTTTACAATGCGAAGAGCTTAACTCATTACATCTGCAGTTAGGACTGAAATGGTGCGTGGATTCCCATGTGCCTTCACATCCTAAAAACTGGTCCACAATGACATTCTCTTCTGGGAGCCTAGGTGCAGCAAAGCAGCCATTTGTACAGGCATCCAATGCCCTATGCTACAGATGAGGGGTGTGTTTGTGTGTGTGTGTGTGTGTGTGTGTGTATGTGTGAGAGAGAGAAATCTACTCTGCTGCTGCCACTAAGCACTGGAAGTGCTGTCACAGGACAGATGGCGTTGCTTTAAATGATTGAAGGCGCTCAGAAATAGTTTGCTGTGATTGAATCATGACTAACAAGGTTAGCTTAGGAGGAAATTCCCCGACAAGTACGACTAAAATAAGATGGCGGGAGGGGGACAAGGGGCTTTCTTGTGTCCACACACACATCCTGCGACATAGACACTGTGCTTACAGAGGAGCTTCTGTCAGCATCATCCCTAACGAAAGCTCTGCGGAGCCACAACTTCACACGTTTACGCGCAGCGCCTAGCGGAGATCTGAGCGCCGGAATTATTCCCGACTCATGTAAGGGGATTTTCAGCTTTCAGTCTGCGAGTGTCCTTGTGTGAGTGTGTGTGTGTGTGTGTGTGTGTGTGTGTTTGTATTTGTGTCTGTATTGTGTGTATCCAAGTGTGAGGGGAGGGTGGATGAAAGTAGAAATAAATCTTACACAAAGTGACAGATCTGAATTGAACGGCTATGTGGGGGGAAAAAAGTGGACAAAACAGAACTACTAATGGAATGACAGATGAGTGACTTGAATCAAACTGAATGGAGAGAGAACGTAAGAGAGAGAGAAAGAGAAGGGGAGAAAGAGAGAGATATGTGAGTAACAGTTCCACGTCATGTAAACAAAGTAAGGCGGCTGGATTTGATGCTAAATGAGAGGCGGGCTAAGAGTGGAAGAGACAGACGAGAACAGAGAGAGGCAGCAGATGAAGAAGAATAGAAGATGAGAGAGTCACTACAAAAGGAAGACGAGAGTGAAAGAAGAGAGAAAAGAAAAGAGAAGAACAGAGAAGAAAAGAGCAGACTGAACGGCAAATGGAAAGAGATCATTAGGATGACACAGAGAGAATAAAACAGCTCCTTTTTTTTTTTTACCCAAATCGCAGTTATTCAAGATGTGTGGCTCACAAAGTGCCTGAAAAATGGATGTGAGATAAGAAACTGAGAGAGAGACAGAGAGAGAGAGAGAGAGAGAGAGACAGAGAGAGAGACAGAGAGACAGAGAGAATAGAATATAATGCCTTGTCACTATACACATGTACAATGAGATTAAAAGCAAAAGAAAAAGAAAGAAAGAGAAAACAGGCAGAGCAGATGGAGAAGGGAGAGACTTGGATGGGGAAGGACAAGTAAGACTAAGACGGCAGGGTTGGGCTGGGCAGCGGTGGCGGGGGAGCAGAGAGTGGCCTCTCAGAAGTGATTACTTCACATGTGTCACACTCGCGTCCCCCGAGCCTCTTGTGTGTTCCATGACAATGTAGCCATGACGATGTGCCCATGACAACACGCCCATTATGACGCTCCCATAGCGACATAATGCCTCTCAGGACAACATGCCTCTCCGATCGTATGCCCAGTCCCCTGTCCCTTTGCCAAGCACTTGATCATGCCAGTCCCTTTCTCTTTCTCTTTCTCTCTCTCTCTCTCTCTCTCTCTCTTTCCCCCTCTCTCCATCCCTCTCTCTTCCCTTCTCTCCATCTCTCTCTCTCGCTCTCAGATGAGCACTGAACTCCTGCTGAGGGTCCTAATTAACACATGCCGTCATCTGCATGACTTTGATACTCGTAAAACTTGCTGCCAATTCCGAATTGGTTCAAATGACATGGGACAGCCGCTTATATTATGCAATTAGAGCGAGAATCAGAGGATGCCTTTCAGAACATTTAGTTCCTCATCAACAGATCTTTTCCCCTCCTATCCTCTCAGTACTCATATATTATTTAAAATAAAAGCATTTTTATGGCAAGTTGAAACTAGCTAATGTCTACACACACACACCAAAAAAAAACTGAGAGCTTGGATGCCCCTTCCTTAATGTAGGCTTCCCACTGAGCTCTCTAATAAGGCAAGTAATAAGGCAGACCTTACTTCATTCTCTCTCTCTCTCTTTCCTTCCTTAATCTCTCAAATCTGCTCCTCTCCCCTTTTCGCAATCACAGGCCTTTTAAAAGGACACAATAGGTGAGCCCTTATATCAGATGCCTCTCCCACAGGGCCTCTGTGAATGCCAGCCAAGGAGAGTGTCAGAGCTGTAAATCTTCTGCTCACCTTACACACACACACACACACACACACACACACACACACACACACACACACACACACACACACTTGTCTCTAATGCATCATAAGCATTGCTGTAATATCCCCACTGGGTTGAAGAGAGTGTGGGTGATGGCAGACTCTCTCTAATTTATCTATGAGCACCCCAACCTATTCATCTTCCCAATGATCTTTCCTCAATAGATGGAGGGAGAGAGAGAGAGAGAGAGAGAGAGAGAGAGAGACGGAGGGCACTTTACCAAAGAACAAGGGGAGGTTTTATAAGCAGTATAAGTGTGTTTCCTAAGCAGACATGAGTGATAAGCCCAGTGTTAAAATATGGCTTTTAATAAAGGCTGTCATAAAAGCCACGCAGCATAGCATGTCCAGATTCTCTGCATTCTACATCAAGGGCACACAATATCAGGGAGGCCTACAGACATCCTTGGATATGATTTAAAGTATTTTACTTAACATCAATGCCGATGCAATCACTACACACAACCACATATTAAACAGTTGAAAAGCAGATGTTTCTGGAATGTACAACATTGCACACCTTGCCTATTGCCTTGGCTGTTAATCTAGATTTAATAAAAATTCCTCCTGCATTGACATGAATGTGCTTTGACGAAGTCCACATGATTCTAACGGGTCATCAGTAGGGGACCAGTATGAATGCTGCCGTAAGGGGAAAAACAGCACAGGATGGTCTCTATGGCAACGCAGCAGCCCTGTTTAGGTGTCCATGCGGTACAGTGGGAGCCAGGAGGCTACAGTTGCAGTAATAATACAGATGGATGGCTCCTTCTTCCGGACTGGAAGCGTATCTATAACCTGGCTCTGCTTACAGATGATATGATAGCAGCAGCAGCAGCAGCCCCGCTCTCACTCCTCTCTTTAGCCCGTCCACAGACTGATCCAGAGTCAGTGGTCTGGGTCGCTGGGTCGCCAACAAACACTAAGGGGTCGGCCGAGGGGGAGGATAATGAGCTTGAACCTTTTCAGTGGAGGGACGTTCAGATAACATGCAGCAATGCCACCTGAAACCAGACCACCATCCACACACACACACACACAAACACACACACACACACACACACACACACACACACACACACACACACACACAGCCAGCCAGGCAGTCTGGGAGAGGAATAGCTGGGGAGAGTAAGCCACTCGGCCCCTCGTCAAAAAACGCACGCTACATTACCTCCATTACAGCCTCGGCCATCTCCCAGCCAGTCACAGCCGGTCCCTGGCCTCCCAGAGTGGGAGAGAGATAGGGGGTGGGTAAGGAGAGAGGGAGAGAGAGAGAGAGAGACAGAGAGACAGAGAGAGAGAGAGAGAGAGAGAGAGTGAGAGATAGAAAGAAAGAAAGAAAGAGAGAGGGAAAGCGAGAGAGAGAGAGAGAGAGAGAGATAGAGATATAGAGAGTGAGATACTGAGGGAGAGGAGATAGAGAAAGAGAGAGAAAGGAAGAGAGAAGCCAAGATTGTGAACGTGAAGAGAGAGAGAGATGTAGAGAGAAAGAGGAAAAAGAGAGAACAAAAGAGATAAAAAGAATGAAGAATGGAAGAGAGCAATGCAGAGGAAAATAAGAGTGAGAAAGAGAGCGCGAGAGAGAGAGTGAGAGAGCAAAGCGAGTGAGCGAGAGAAAGAGAGAGTGAGTGAGGGAAAAATAGAAAGAGACGTGGCGCTCTGCGGGAGAACAAGAAGCCGGGCCCTACTCCCCCTTATCATCAGCAAACAGCAGACCCTGACAAAGAGGCAGAAATCTCCCTTAATCTCTCCGTAAACACAGGTCCAGTATTACACGCTCCCCATTGTTGTCATGGCTCCATAACCTTTTTTTTCCCCCCTCCACTGCGGACAGGCCTTTCTTTCCCCTCTCGCCCCACACACACACACACACACACACGGTAACGGAGATTGAGGATTTGTCACCTCCAGACGTGACAGTCTCATTGCCCAGGTAACCAGGGGGACAGTTGGAAGGGTGCTTTTCTGCCCTGATGCCATGATTGGCTAGTGTATGCGAGTCATTCTGTGAATACAGCATATGTGGGCACATACACACACACACACACGTACACACACACACACACACACACACAAATCTGCCTTAACAGGTATAGAAAATGAATGCAATTAGCACAGAACCTAATGATGATCCCCCAATCCCAATAGGATTATTTCTTCAGAAAAAAAAGAAAAATCAAATCCACGGGGAGAAATCCTACAGGACTGGCTCCAAAATCAGATCAGATTCCATTAGATTGCAGGGGGATTTTCCTTCCCTGAGCCCTATGCACTGGGACACTACCTCTGAGTCCCCTTAAGTAAAAACCTCTACATTTCACCTTCCCTTAAGTGAATACTCTAGATTTTGTCTTCCCTTCCAGAAGAGAGACTTTACATTTAGTTTTCCCTTACGTGAAGGGACTAGATTTGAGCTTCTCTCGACTGAAGATTCTGCTCTCCTTCTCTTACTGGCTTTGTAGCACTGCATGTTTATGACATGGCGCTGACCCTCTTCAAGTCCAAACCATATGTGAGGAGCAGATGGGGAGAGCAAGTGTGTGAGTGTGTGTGAGTGTGAGTGTGGGTGTGTGTGAGAGTGTGTGAGAGTGTAAGCACTGAGGATAGACCATGAGTCCATGTCGGACCTCGTCCACAGCAGTTAACTGTGTGCCCCCTTAACTATCTCTTTCGTCTTCAGGGTCACTCATGTACAAAGAGAGCGGAGGCGAATGTTTTTGAAGTAGATGAGCTGGGATGTTGGGGCTGTTGCTTTCTGCCTATCCAGGCTCTTTCTCTGGAGACTAGAATAGCACAATAGAGAGGGTGACCTTCCACTCAGCAACTGTAGTCGTTCTGTAGGTGGAGCCTGCAATGCTCCCTGCTTCATTTCGCAGAATCTCTCTCGACTCCAGTCTTTGTTTTGAAAAGATCTGAACTAGTCCTCACACTGTGACTTTCCACTACAGAGATGGAAACACACACACACACGCACACACACACACACAAACACACAAAACACACACACACACAGAAAACACACTCAAACACACAGAAAACACACCCACACACACACACACACACACACACACACAAACACACACACACACACACACAGTTTGTGGCACTCAAAACAACAATGCCTTTCCAAACAAGGCTGCTTTAATTAGCGCAATGTGACGCAGATAGATAGAGAGCAGAGGTGGAGAGGGAAGGAGAGAGGGAAGGAGGCAGAGAGTGGGTAGATAGCTATCACACACACACACACACACACACACACACAGTCAGTTCTTATTGCCTCGCCTCCCCCTCGTCTCCAAGTACACAGGGGCCTCCAGGGTGATGCCAACACTAACACAGGTGACTGAAACGAGACACCTGAGCTGAGCGGCGCGCAGAGCGCTCCTTCGGAGGCCACATCGATCAGATGGGGATGTGCAGCCCACCGACTCCTCGCTGTCCCCAACCAACCCCGATTCGCTCAGGTACACTCAGCGGAATGGGCCCGAAGCTCAATAGCCGCCCTCAAGCTGGGCCCTTTTTGCTGCCTGTAAAAGGATATGAGCATGGGGGCGAGGGTGGGAGGTGGGGGTTGGTGGGAGAGGGGGATTGAATGGAGGCACTCCTAATTACGCTGCCTGCTGCCGTGGGCCCGGTCGCCTTGACAACGGGGCTCGGCGAGAGCAGGAAGTGGAGAGTGGCAATGGCTAACAGAAGAAGGGGAGGGTAAGAGATTGAGGGGGGGCACAGTGCGCTCTTTATCAGCTTCCCACCGGAAACGGAGGTTGCTGGTGTGTGTGAGTGTGTGTGTGTGTGTGTGTGTGTGTGTGTGTGTGTGTGTGTGTGTGTGTATGTGTTACTGTCCTCGGCCACAAGGTCACCTTGACAAAGTGCTTTGTGTGTATGTGTGTGTGTGCCTGTATGTGTAACGAAGATGCAAGCACACAGACACACACACACACACATAAGGGCACATGTGGGCCTAGTTCAGTCTGAGGCTGCCAAACAGTGTTACAGAAAGGAAGGCAGCTACACACACTCATCCTATACACCCACCCACACACACACACACATTACTTCCAAAGCAGTTATTGTCTCTAAGATTTAACCTCCCCTTTTACGCACCTCTGTCCTTTTCCATCATGCGTCTGTTCCCTTAATGGCAGTTTATTTTGACGGACAGCTCATCCTTGCACACAGGGTGACTCGACCATCCGTCCGTGAGCTGCGCCTCCAGACAGTTCCTCAAATTCCTCGTGTTTATCTTTAGACGGCACTGAGGCGCCACATCACTCTCTCCCCTCCTGTGCTAAACCCCCCCCACCACCACCACCACCTCTCCATCAGACATCCCGCAGTGACACAGCTCGGCAAGCGCTGAACATTCTGGAAGCCTCCTCTCCCCCCACTGAAGCGCGAATCATTATTATCCGCTGTCAGCTCCGTACAAAGTTTTTTTTTTCTCTCTTTCTCTCTTGTACACTCTCTCTCTCTCTTTCTCTCTCCTCCCCCCTTCTCCTCTCCTCCGCTCTACCTCCATTCACCCACTCCCGGAGCGACTGATATATTCAATTTGGGCTAAAAGAGTGCGTTTAGCCCCGCGCAGCTCCTCGGCTGCGCAGACAAGGAGGGGATTTGAGGATTAATGCACTTTCTGTGTCTCCCGCTCGGCCTTAATTGAGAGATTGGGGATGGGAGACTTGCACCGATGCGACGGCTGGCTCCAAGCAGCCAGTAATTAACACACTTTCACACACACACACACACACACACACTGTACACACACACACGCACAAGATAAAACACAGCTGTCATAAATGAGACTAGTGTTGTACCTCTAGATGTCCCAAGCCTCAATTAACCTCTCTCTTTCTAAGTTTATTCATCTTTTTTTCATGATCTCTCCCTCTCTTCTTCGTCTCTCTCTCTCTCTGTCTCTCTCTTACACATACACCTCGTTCTGTCGTCTCTGTTTTACACACGCACACACACAAACATACACACATGTGCGTGTGTGAGGTGTGAGGTGCAGTGAAACACATCTAAGTAGTATTACGCAAGTGGAGCAGGGAGACATCCTGACTAGGTGATGGTACCTGGTACAGCCAGCAACAAAGACCCCCAATACACCTCCACACCGACCACCTGGTCTCACACAACACAACACACAACACAACACAACACCATACATAACACTAACAGCACAAAAGCTGATTCCCCTGAAGTGAGCCCACAAAAAAACACCCTCGGAACTCCATTAAAGATTTTAAAAAAGTCGTACAAAATGATTACATCTCATGACACTCGTAAAACTGAGATAATAAAACTCTTGTTTTTGGCTCCTCATACTGTAGCAATAGGACATAATAATAATGATTAATGTGTTGAGTGAGTGAGTGGGTGAATAACTGTAATATTTATTACTGATTTGAAATATGTTGAAACAAAATGGGCAAAAGTACCATTCCTACTTGAACTGACTGCAAGCAATATGTTTATGGGCTTCACCCTCTGGTCCTCTATTGCTCTAAGTGAATATAAAGATGAAGATAATTAAACCTGTCTGTAAAGAAATTGGAAGTCTTCATAATAGAGCATTTAGAGTATGGAAGCTGGCTGTCTAACACTGCACTATAGAACAATTTACACCTTAGACACACACACACACACACACACACACAATTAGCACAAAACTCATCTGTAGCACGGGGCACTGGGTGCACACGCACACACACGCACACAGGGCTGAGCATATAAAACAAAACAGGTATTGCTCTCAGCCTTCATTGTGTGTGCTGAGTGCACGGAGAAAGCTTCTGTCAGCAGCCCAGTATTCTGTGTCACACATACAGATTTCCCTGCGGATGCCGCCTCCTTAAACGAAGTGGAAAAGACCTACATGAGTGAAAGGAGAGGGGGATTGGGGGAGGGGGAGACGGGATGGGAGGAGGGAGGGAGGGAGAGGGGAGGAGGGGAAGAGAAGAAGAGAGGAATGGGCAGGAAAGGAGGAATGGACTACCAGCCTTACTAGTGCAAGACAGATGTGTGGACTGTATTACAGTACATCCACACACTCACACACACCAAGGACAAGTACAGAGGGATGCACACACTTATACTCCCCTTAATAACAGCATGTGTACACACACACACGCACACACAGAATCAAAACAGAAGTCAAGGACAGGGTAGTGAGGTAATGCAAGTGTGCTTAGGTCTCTTTCCTCCCTCTTTCAGACATACACAGATACACACACGCACACACACACACACACACACTCACACATTTTGTTGTTAGGCAACAAAAACGTTCCTGAAACACACACAGATAACACATCTCTGCACTGGTCACTCTCTGTGGACCGCATCAAGCCACAGTAGGTCAACTGTGTTCTCAGAATGAAAAGAGATGAAGTAGTCTAAGCATTTGAGTGAATGCATGCGTAATCCTTGCATGGAAGGACTGTATGTTGGTGTGTGTGTTTTTTGTGTGTGTGCGTGTTCAGCATCCTTCCATGCTTGGCAGCCCTGCTACCTCTGGTTCACATGCTGCAGTGGCCTTAGCCAACACACACACACACACACACACACGCCCATATTTCTATGCTGGGTCCTCAACGGAGCATGCATTGGCTGGGCAGCGGAGCAGATTGAATGCGGTCCCACCGGAGCAGAGCTGCAGCAGAGCGCAGTGCCCAGCGCGAGCGCTGGAATGACCCACTACCCTTGCAGATGATGAATGATGGTGCCACGCTTCTCTCCCTCCGCCCGGCTCGGCTCGGCACGCCTCCGCTCGCATGGCCGCAGCCGACGAGCACGCTCCTGGGGGTGGGGGGGGGCGGAGGTGTGTTGGGTCTGGAAGTGGGGGGTTGGGGTGCAGGTTTGGTCTCACTGCACCGTCAGAGAAGCGCAGCTCATCCTTTCCTCTTGCAGAGATGCGACTGAAATGGAGGATGCGGGTGGGTTGTGGCAGGCGTTAGCTGGTTAGCGGCTAGCAGGATTGGCCTTTCGGCTTCAGCGGAGGCTGCCACAACACCGACCAGACTGCAGCCACGATTAAAGAGACAACAAAATCTGTTCCGACTGACCTCTCTGTGTGCATTTACTCTGAACTGGAAAAAAAAAAGAAAAAAAAAATCAGAGCTCCTCTGGCTAATTCATCTTCAGAAAGTCATTCCTTAAACACTTTCTATATTGCTCTAGCTTAGCCTGCAGCATGCTAGCACATTAAGCACCTCTGGCTGGAGGTGAGCAGCCCCTATAGCATTTATACCTGCACTCTGTGGAGCAAAGAATCCATTATTTATCAGGCCTGTGGGGACAAGAGCCAGAGGGCACCGGCCTCTAAAGCTAAAGACTGCAGGCACTGAGGCTGCCTAGCCCGGCTGTGGAGGACGCA
Organism: Nematalosa erebi; assembly: GCA_036025975.1. Taxonomy (NCBI): domain Eukaryota; kingdom Metazoa; phylum Chordata; class Actinopteri; order Clupeiformes; family Clupeidae; genus Nematalosa; species Nematalosa erebi. Next base: position 2,416 of record JAVQKI010472774.1, on the reverse strand, counting down.
GTGGAGTAGCCATCTCTGGGCTAAAACAATAGGCCAGGATACACTCTCAGAATGATGGAGATTCACGTACAGAAAAACAAGCAAACAATCGATACCTAACGGGGATACACACACTCAAACAACAATAATGATGCAAGATGACCAACATCCAGTTTCTCACAAGACCCTGTGCAGCAGGCTTGCATCATCTTCATCTTCTTCACTTTTTCATTCCATCACTATCTTGCTTTCTCTTCCTGTCATTCTTGCTGTTTATGTCTCTATCTGTCTATCTTTTTTCTCTCTTTCTCAAGCATCCCTCCATCCTCCTCCTCAGTGCATTGAGAGTGGAGCACAATGCCAGCGCTGTTCCCGTCTGACTTATGGAGCTCATCCTCTCAGCAGTGCTTGTGTGGATACTGATGCGTCCCCCGGCTCACGTCCAACCAGATGTCCATGATCACATGACTGACAGGCCCGAGAGCCACTCACATCTGTCATCCAGGGAGAGGGAGGAGGGACTAGTGAAGGTGGCCTTGCTCTCAAGCCCCCATCGGCCCATCCCCTCACACACACACACACACACACACACACGTCCTTGCCGAGTAAAAAGGCAGGTTAGTAACTGACACAGTAAGGGAAAGAAAGGATGGTCTGACTTTATAGAGCACACTTGAGTTAAAAAAGACTAATGGAAAAGAGAGGAGACAAGTGGAAAAGAAAGAAAGAAAGAAAAAGAGAGAGAGGAAAAAGAGTGCAGGGAAAGAGAATGACTAACGGCAACATGTCGGCTAATTACTGTGCGCAGACATTTACAGCCAGGGATGAGGACAAAAGAAGCAGTGTGTTTTTAGAACAGACAGCCCAATTCAAACCAGAGATGTTCCTGTCAGAGACCTTGTTAAGGCCACATCAATTATGACAGGCTCAGGGTAGATGCTTGAAGTGCACTACTAATTAAGGTTAACATCAGGCTCTTTGCAGTTTGTTGGATGGATCTATTTTTACATCTGTGTGCACTAAATTGACGTGCAGTACACTAAGACACGACACTAAGGTTAACATTGGGGTACTTTTGTTTTTTCTGGTTCAGGCCTATTTTTGTATGTATGTGCACTGATTCTGAAGTGCAGATATAGCAGGCCTAGGCCAACATGTTTGAATGCCATACATGGCACTGTGTGCGATTTCCTCCTGGGAGCCATATCTCTGGGCACAGGATGTCCATACAATGCTTGTCTTCTTGGTGGAGTTCTCCATGCAGTGTCCCATGTTGGCATCAAGAAAAGCTTTCCTGTCAGACTAGTGCTGTGGTTGCCTGGTGGGAATATCTTTCTCACTCTCTCAGCTTTGATTCTCAAGCTTTGTAGTTCAGTGAGGCATAGGCCAAGGGCCTTCAGAGACCTCCAAAAGTCTGTGTGTGTGTGTGTGTGTGTGTGTGTATGTGTGGGTGTGTGTGTGTGCTGTTACTGCACTCAGGCATCCTATGAGCTCCTATCCTCTCATGTGGACCACATCCTTGCTTGCTGCAAATTGAGTGTGTATGTGTGTGTGTGTGTGTGTGTGTGTGTGGGCGATGGCTGACCATGTGAACCTCACACCCACTCTCTAAGCCAACCAGGAGGCTTCGTGGCTGCCACGTTCGTTAAGTGGAGATGACAGGCCAGCGTCTTGTTAACTCCCCGCCTGCTGAAAAGCTTGTAGACTCTTTCGTAGATGTTACTGTTCACCTACTGGTGTGTGTGTGACTGCCTTAAAGTGTGTGCGTGTGTATGTGTGTGTGTGTGTGGGGGGGGGGTGTATCTGTATGTCATGAGAATATACTGGTGCAGGATCCTTACCTTTAAGGGTCTTGTGGACCTATGTGTGTGTGTGTGTGTGTGTGTGTGTGTGTGTGTGTGTGTGTGTGTAGCCCCTCCCCTGGAGTGAGCGAACACAGATCTGCGTGAGAGGGGTATTTTTAGCCCACTGCAGCACGCACACAAATATTCCCCTGAGGCACAGATAGAGAGACAGAGAAAGGGAGATAGAGTGAGAGAGAGAGAGAAAGAGAGAGAGAGAGAGAGACAACGCTACGGTCCAGTAATCTCTCCACAGGGTGTTTGTGAGAAGGGGAGGGGGAGCGCCAGTGTTCAAAGATGAACAGTCTCATGGTCTGAGATGGGCTGTGTGGAAGAAAGAGAGAAACTGAGAGAGAGAGAGAGAGAATGTGTGTGTGTGTGTGTGGGAGAGAGAGAGAGAGAGAGAGAGAAAAAAAAATCACACACACCACAGGAGAAAAACTAGGCAGAAACTGCTCTCCATCACTGACCCAGAGGTGTTATTTCTGTGTGTGTGTGTGTGAGTGTGTGTGTGTGTGTGCATTTCATTCGTTAAAATGCAGCAGGAAGCGGACCACTTCATATGCTGCTAAGAGCACATTTATGCATGGTGAATG
>JAVQKI010472653.1:0-16901 GCA_036025975.1 Nematalosa erebi | reverse complement strand
AGCGCCTTAAGGAACAGTGCTCCAGGTGCTGTGAAGAATATTAAGTGTGTCTGAATAAGCTTGTGTGTATAGGTGTTTCTCTAGATGTGTGTGTGTGTGTGTGTATGTGTATGTGTGTGTGTGTGTGTGTGTGTGTGTGATATAGGTTCCTTAAATACTTCTATAGCAGGAAGTAGAGAACAAAATTAAATATTTGCTGATCTGCACCACAGGAGCGCTGCTAAGTATTTAAACATCTACTGGTATTTAAAGCATCCATTTAACTACTGGCGCGACTGGAGTACAAGCCAAGCAGGATACAGGATCATAGTCCACTAGGAATAGGCTCAAAGAAATCATTTGCTTCCTTTCCTAACAATATCTTCCCATCTCTTACACTTCAAACACAAACATACACACACACACACACATAGAAAATAGAAGCTTTCAAAGAGTGAACTGCACTGTTGTCTCATCTAAGCTGTTTGTTGGGGGCTTGCCCCTTGACCCGCTCATTAACAGAGACATCATAATGTCAGAGAGAGGTCAGCGCTCTGATTTAGACACGGTGCTCAGAGGGTCACCACACTGGCTCTAACAGGCTCAGCGTACAGGGCTGCCGCCACAGATGAGTGGATCAAATCAGACAAACCTACGATTTAGCCACGGGAAAGCTTTTGAAAGCTCACACACACACACACAGACACGTACATTAGAGAGAGAGAGGGAAAGAGAGAGAGAGATAGAGAGAGAGAGAAAGCACAAGACCACTCTGTTGGGGGATGAGTACATTGCGTAATCCACACTGTTGATTATTTACTTGTGAATTATATCGCTTGTAATGTGCGGAGGCGATGACATGACTGCTAAAAAAAACTAAAGACACCCCCTAATGCCACCGTAGTAATGGGACCTAGTCTAAATACCACTTTAGCCAGAGCGGCCTATCTCCTATCTGTCCTTTCGGGGAAAAAACTAAACTAAGCTATGCTGACCCTGCTAAATTATGCTGACCCAAAATATCTCTAAATATCTGCTTTTCAACTGGACCACAAGTCCAGAAATGGCCCATATAACATTTACCTTGTCTAGCATGAGGGGGAATAACATTGGAACATCTATAAAATGCCACTCATTATCTAGAAAGGAAACACATCTAATTATAAACCTCTTTTGAATAATTCATCCACCAACATGGAGTTGAAATTAAAAAAATGAGTCCAGTAACTCCATGGAACAGATTAAGGTCACCAGTGGTGGATGAACTGAGGGACTTACTGTCCCGCTGGTGAGCTCAAGACGAACCACACTTCACTGCTGTCAGATACACCAGTGGGACTCCAGACTGCAGTAGGGCTCAGCTGCTCAATGCTCTCTTTTTAGACGGGGGGCCCCTTGACAATCCATTTAATATAGGCTGAGTTCCAGTTGCTTCTCACTGTGTGACGTTGGGTGCCGTGTGTGTGTGTTTGTGTGTGTGTGTGTGTGTGTGTGTGTGTGTGTATGTCCAGTGAGTGACGTAAGGGCAGTGACGCACTGTGACGCACATGTCAAAAATCATGCCACCGCACAGAGCCGCCGGGAAGCCTCCATTTAATGGGGAATTTACAGAAATCCTGGTAGATGGCATTCCTCTAGGTTGGAATATGATTTTTTCCTGTGTGTGTGTTTGTGGGCATTCATGCATACGTGTGTGTGTGTGTTTGTGTGTGTGTTCGAGCAAGAGAAGCAAGGGCAGAAAGGACATAGAAAAAAGGGCTGAGTTTGCAGAGATGCCAGTTGGGTTCAGCAAATCCCAGCTTTTCTTTTTTCATCTCTACTTACAGACGGAGACTTTAAGGTTCACAAACATTATAATATCATCACTGAGCCATTCTGAGGCTTTTGCAAAATCTCTCTCGTGGCTTTTGTTGAGCCTCTTTGCTAACCCATGTCATGTTATTCAAGCTAACGAGCAGATAATGACCCTGTCCTTACATATTTTGATGGCATAATGGCGAAAACACACGCAACACACTCTTGTGCGGCCCCTGTACTGAGAGAGCGGCCCGTTTGAGGACTGTGGGATCCTAAGAAAGAGCCGAGAGCAGATGTCCCAAGGACAGACTTTCTTGGGATCGTGAGCGACAGGAGGATACCCCAAACCCTAGTTCTCACGTACCTAAAATGGGCGAGTGGGAAAAAACACAGGTGTGGTTTTGTAAGTCCCCACCCTCCCTCACCACAGTCGCTTGCCCTTCGGCTCTTCAAACCTATCAGCTTAACGGCCCTTTAATCCCAAAAACAAATAGCACTCGGATGGACGATAAAGAGCTGACACCACAAAGACAGCCGACGGGCCTCTCTCTCTCCCCCCCTGTCTCTCATTATCACACTTCCTCTCCCGACATCTGTTTGAACGTGCCAGGACCGGAGTGGGCCAGTCAGCCCACCAATTACGCGGAGAGGGTCACTGGACCTCAAACAAACATGAAAGACTAGCCTTCCATCCCCCCACCCCCCACCCAAGCTTGAAAAACAAACACGGACGCTTGTTTAGGCTGGACATCTCGTGCCCGATTAGCATCGGAGCGGCTGGCACTCGGGGGAAAGATGAGCCTGAGAAAATACTCCAAGACCTGAGGAGCGGAGCAAAGAGCGTCTGTCCCCATTAGGGTCCGACTTCATGGGCCTGGTTTATTTTCAGATGCCAGCTCATGCTGCTCCACCCGACGACACCCATCATCTCATGAGACAATGTTAAGAGGCAGCGCGCTAGGACCCACCAAAGACAGTTGACAAGGGAGAAAAAATAACTGTGGCTAACCATCAAGCACACACTCCCAGCCTGCTTTACATTCAAGGTCTCTCCAAGGTCAAGGACCAGCATGACGTTTTCTGCTTAAAGGTCATGACACTAGTAGCCCCATGGGTTGTCTAGGCCATCACTCTCCTTTCTCCTGACCACGCCTGAAGTATGCAGCTGACGCTAGCCGTGCGGACATTGTCCATGGGGGTTAGAGGTGGTCGGTTGTCAGGGAAATGGCACGGTTTGTTGGGGCAATGCCCACCATGGCCACATGAAAGGAGGGCAGCGTCACAAGGGGAAGAAGCTCCAGCTAATTCCAGGGCGCTCTGGTTACCGAGACCGCTAGCGTCCGCTAAACTTGACCCAGTGAAAACACACGCGAGGCCCGCTTCTCCAAAGCAAACACAGGCAAGATGGGAACCACTCTGAAGGGAAATCTGTTTTGAGGCAACCGGTCCTCTGGTAGAAGTCAAACAGAAGTGCTTTGGGGGAGATAGGTGTAGGGGTGGGAGGTTCCCAGATACCAGTGATTTAATCAAGATTTAATGCCCAGCATTAAGTATTTTTATATGATGCACGAAAACTTTAGCTGTCATTGAGGACAATTTTTCCACGCTCTTCAACTACTGTAATTTTAGGCATAGCTTCTTAAATTTAGGCCTATATATCTGATAAGAACAGCATGTAGGAGGTAGTATATATGGTGGATGTAAATTTTAAATCCATTATCATATACCCCTTTGCCCATTAAAAGTGCACTTACAACAACGTTTCAGTCTGAACTTTATGCATCAATATATCACACAAGTGGAGTCTGTCAGAAGTAAAACCGAACGCATGATGAAGGGCTGCTTTTGATATCAACAATAGTGGGGAACGAGCCATGAGAACTTCTCCCTGGCAAATGGAGACGAATGCTAAAAGGAGATGGAAGCCATTTAGGCTTCACCGGGACCCGCATTGGAGAGAGGGAGGGAGACAAGCCCATAAACTCAATTACTGGAGCTCTTTCCATCCCTTAAACAGGCTTTTTTGTTGTTGTTTGGAGAGCCTTTCATATGAATGTAATAAAGGGAGGGGAAATGGAGGCCCATGGGGACACGGCAGCCAAACCCTGAAGTGACTGAGGCGAACCTCAATGTTTAATTGGTTAACAGGCTGCCAATTTGTACTGAGCTTATTACGGGTGGCCAATCCCCTTCAGTATGTGTCTCAACGAGCTGGTACCATCAGCCTGAGAGATGTGTTAAAAGCCAAGAAATGTGTCAATGTGTTTGAGTTCACAAGCACACAAACATGCACACACACACACAAACACACACTCCCACATTGAAAGTCTCATTCTTTAAATATATTTCCTATTAACAGTTCACAACTCTGAATTGTGATAAACTTGTACTATTTCACACAAATGCCTCCTATTCTCTCTCATAATGTACACCCACACAAACAACCTTCCTCAACTGTTGCAGAACATCCTCCTTCTAGAAGAGGTCCCCAACCCTCTGCATCTCCTTTTCATTCAGGGCGAGGTGTGAGGAGTACTTGTGTGCGCGGTGGATGTTCGCACCTCCAGGCATGCGGTAGCAATGCCGGCTCCACTGGGGCTACCACAGCCTTGGCGAGGCAAGCCGAGCGAGCTCATCGCTATGTCTGCCGGCAAACTGGCATGCAGATTTAGCTTAAGGCTGCATTGCTCTCTTCCTCGGATTCTCTCTCTCTCTCTCTCTCTCTCTCTCTCTCTCTTATTCTCTCCTGGGCTCCTTGGGGCTGTTGGATTATTCCTCCATTATTCGCTGCCTAATTAAGTACTTGACTAGGACAAATAGCCCAAAGCCACAGATGCCCCTAGGAAGAGGCACTAATCTATTGCTCTCTAACACTTGCTTCTAATCCCGATTAGGAGATTTTAGGAACCGCAGAACTGGTACTTCTCTTTGGGGAAGGGCCTGGGTGGGTGGTTGGGTCGGTGGGTATATTTTGTGGGTGAGGAGGAGGGGAGGAGAGGTAAGGAGAGGAGGAGTAAGTGGCTAAAGTGGGGAGGGGCGACAAACATCAAATAACTTTAAGTGCCTCCCCATCTGCACCTCGCTCTGGAACTCTACTGAAAAACACATAATCCAGTCTTTATGATAAGCTGTTTCAGAGCTCGGGCCTGTCTGCAGAAAAGGGGAGGGCAGAGAGGGGCCGTGGGCACGGTAGCTGAGCTCTGCCCGGCATTAAATTATCCGCCAATTTAATCAATCTCAAAGGTCTGCGACCCCCTCGGCTGCATCGGATCGCGCGCGTCCGTAGGCCCCCTCTAGCTGCCCAAGTCCCCAGGGCATTGGCTCCTGACAAGGTTGCTAAAAGCAATCAGCTGGCTAGTGTCAAGCAGAGGGCAGGTCAGCCCTGTCAATCAAATCCCACACACCTGTTCAGCCTTTTTACCAACCCATCACAGCACACCCTCCTCTGAAGAAAAGAGGGAAAGACCGAGAAAGAGAAAAAAGGGTGCAAGCACACACAAACACACACAGCCCATATCAATATTATTTTTTTGTACATTGGCATTATTGCCAGCTAAGTACAGGCTGGCCTAAAGCCCTACAACCTTGATTTTGTGTGTGTGTGTGTGTGTGTGCCTTTGTGTGCTGGCTGAGTGAGTTACGGCTGCCAGGGCCCAGACGACCTTAGACCACGGAGCGCAGCAGAACAGCTGAGCCCGTCTCCCCAGTCGCCCGGCTCCCAGCACCGCGGGGTCTCAGTCTGGCATTCTCCCCCTCGCTCTGCTACACACACACACACACATATGAACACACACACACAAACTGACACACTCACTTACATGCAAAAACAAATGAACACATACCCGAATACAAATACAAATACTCACATACAGACACACACACACACACACACACTCATACTCATACTCATACTCAAATACAGACACACATACACACACACACACACACACACAAACATTCTGTGCGTCTACACATTGGGTTTGGCTACCTCTGGTGTCTGCCTAAAAACAGCCTCCCCTGTGAGCGTGTTTGCCAAGGAGGACAGAGGCCAAATTAGAACCTTACTTCACTCTCTTCCCAATATGGATATCAATTAAACACCAACCCAAATTATAGGGGAATTTTTTTTACATATAAGCAGAACTTATTTTTCATTCAAGCTGGGCTCTGAGAGACTCATTTGCTTGTGCTTTAAAGACAGGGCTTTTTTTGCACGGTACACAGGATTTTAAGATCGTTCTCAAATAAATAAATAAATAAAAGAACATGTTAGAGTGTGACACATTTTAATAGATTTTTTCCAGTGCAGTCGCAGCTTGTAAATATAACCACATTCTAAGGGAGAAGGCGAGTAAAAAGCACTGTGTTGCCTGTAAATGACATGAGTCGCTTCAACAGCCAAAATCAAATCCTGTCTCCCCTCACTACAACATCTGGCACTTGTGGACCATCAACATTTTTTGGGGGGGTGGGGGGGTTCCACAAGTCACCTTAATTCAATGACAAACTCGCTAACAGATCAAAGCCCTTGTAAAGCCCTCAGTCTTTCTTTCCTGCACAGAGATCACAAACGATGCAAATGTGTGCGCTTGTGTGTGCTACACGGTGCACACCCATGTGATAAGAAGCTACTAGAGACCTCTTGGGGTAATCTTCCCATTGTGGGCTTGTCAACAAAGCCCACTACTGAGCTCATCAAGGGGGTGAAGCAACCTGGAGTGACCCTTTGGGTTTATAATCGCCTCCTCCCCCTCGACCCTGTCCACCAAAGGGACGAGTTGACTGCTTGGGCCTAATTACCCTGTGGCCAGTGACCGCCAGCCCGGAACCTCAAGCTGCATCTGCGATAGTGGAGAGGACTGGAGGTACTGAGTACTGAGCTACCTTTTCACCCATCATACCCCTCACATATTTCTCTTGTCCTCTCTTTCTCTCATTCAAGTGATCTACCATTATCCCATCACTCATTCTCTCTATCTGACTGTGCTCCTCTTTTTATAATTTCCACCTTCTTACCTCCACCCTCCCCTTTGTCTCTCTCTCTCTTTCTTTTGCTCAGACCCACAATATCTTGTGGTTGTACAGAGCTCTCCAGGGTGACTACATCAGCCATCCCTCTATTTCTCTCTCTCTCTCTATCTGCTCTAGTCCCCTCTGGTCCCACTGAGGGGGCAACTGCTGCACACAGAAAGCCCATGCATAATACATCAGCAACCCCACAAGGAATCTGAGGGACTGGAGAGAGTCCCTGTCCCACTGCGCACTACTCTTCTTCCCTACAAGCTTTCACTGCAGCAGTGGCTGGCCCCAGTGGGAGAACGGCTACTGTGCAGACTACACACACACACACACCGCTACTACTGCTGCTGCTGCGGCAATCTCTTACACCAAACCCAACTACTTCCCACCCTCCCTTCCTTGCTCTCCCTCCATGTTCGCCGTTGTGCTCAAACGCGGGGCTCAGCAGTAAGGATTAAGGCTGCACATCTTAAAACTGTCATTCCTGAGAATGTATGAGCGCATATTACACCGCTAAGAACAGGCTATGCAATACAGTAGCTAGGGTGATGAAAATAAGTGTCTTCCGCGCAGATTTTCACATCCTTTAATCATCCCATTAGGCTCAGTGATCAATGTTTGTCAACAGTCTGCACTGTTGATTGTGCTTACTATGACAGAAGATAAGGGAGGTATCTCTTCACGGTCTCGGAACACAAAGACTGACAAGCTCATAGGTTATGTAATGTTGAACCCCTAGTCTTGCTTGCAAGGGAGTTCCTTAAGTCTTTCTGTACTGTACTGGTTGGAAAAGTAACATTAAGCGCCCATCATCGCCAGTTCCTAATAATGAATGGTTATTAGACTGCACAAAGCACTAGTTTCTCTACAGAAGAGTAGCTCTAAGCTCAGTCGCGCTCATTTGGAACATTGAATAGCTTATTTAACCACAATTGACATCAATTTACGCGCTCAGTTCAATCTGGACATTTTAGAAAGTAAAACCGCAGCATCTTCAGCGATGCCGGTAAAGAACTGCCTTGCTAATACGACTGTTGTGACGCGGCAACTACAGCAAATTGTAGCATTTAGAAAATCAGCGTTGAGTCTACTACTACAGTAGCCTACACACAGCATGGTGCTGCGGCACCACGTTTAACCGTTTCTCTGCTGATCACCAGGCGATGTCGCTCGTCCAAGTTTCTAATCTGATGCGTAATGGTATTATTTTACCAAATAAACGTCATGGATATTAAATAAGCTAGCAGTCTGTGTGGAGTAGGCTACCTTTGTGGGATTGTGTTAACAAATTCTAAGTTACCTGATGTTCTGTATCATAACGCACAACCATTTGAAGCTACATATCATTAGTTCGTGGTCAGCCAGCGTGCAATACAATGTGTAAAAGTCAGTAGGAATGTAACAGTCATAAATTGTGTCTTAATGATTGGGTATTTAAAGGTAAGTAAATGTAGCAGAGCAGATCGCATCGGAAATTAATGGATAGTTCATAGATAAATGTTACATGCAGTCGCCCAATGCCACAAATATACTATGTATGGAATTTTAAATCCCAGTGACTCAAAATGCAAATGCACCATATTTTAAAAATGTTTAAAAGATTTTTAAGGTTTTAAAACTTTAAACAGTGATTAACCACAGTCTAACTAGGTGTACATGACAATAATGACAATGAGCCTTAAACAGCTGCCGAAAGGTAAAAGACATTTCTGTTTTCGTTTACTGACACATATTAAAACACAGGCACCGAAATTTAATCAGCAAGGAGTCCACGATGCCTAATTGTTACGCTGCAGGATCACGCTGAAACAAAGTTTTTAGACATAGGATGAAAACTAATTGGTTAACCATGGTCTAGTTTCTATGGAAACGTGGGCACCCATCTAAGAACCGAGGAAGGCCTTTCGAGGGGCCCTAACACTGAAAGCTTGTCTGATTCCCTGCATTATTTTATTTACAGGTGCAATACCGAAACGGGTGTGCTGAGTAGTAGGCTACTACTGCTCCAGTAGATGCTTTGTCTCTCATCTTCTTTCGCCACTCTCATCTTCCGTCAGGCCTCCTTAATATAACAATATAATTTACTGAGATTTTAAAAAAGCTACTGTATGCAGCGGACACAGACATGGCATAGAGCCTGTGCATTTCTAAAATCTGCAGGATATGCCTAACAGGGAGATAGAGCTATCTAACACACATTAGCTGTTAAGCGAATTTGAAATGGAAGCATTTAAAATCAGCCTTTGTCATTCATAGATTGCTGTCAGAGCCTTAGGTTAATCATATCATCCTCGTGACTGTAAAGTTATAAGCTTTTGTGTTAAAAAGTTTTAACTGTAATTTAGCTTGTTTGAAACAATGTGTCGAAAACCCTACATTGAGGAGCTGTGGCAGTTTATTAATCCGCAATTACGCATGGACACCTTCAGTAGAAACATACATTTTTGGAAATATTACCAATTTAGTTACCTTTTAAAAAATCATATGAATCTAATGGCTTCGGAACCAGTGACATTTAATCACGGTTTAACAAAGAGTGGCTTCGTTGGCAAGAACTGTACACGAAGATGACCAAAGGGGCTTAATGATTGTCAGTTGATGGTCGTTTATAATAAGGCTGATAATTCCTCAGCAAGGGCACACAAATATATATTTTATTGACTTATGATGTAGGCTGGTGTTCACCCATGTGCGTTGGTGAAACCTTGATGTCAGGTGTTCAACACAAAGAGGGACTTACCTTGAACTGTGTATCTGTCCATGTAGTTGAGCACGTTTCCAAAACTGAGTATCCCGGCGGCAGCGGTCGGCGAGCGGCATTTAAGCAAGGCGGCTCTGAATTTCTGCCCGGGCTTACACGGATGTAGGTCTGGGTTTGTCTTCAGAGCCGGGCTCATTCTTCCAGACAGCGTGTGCACTTCATCCGAACTGCCGCAGCCCTCTATCTCGCATCCATCGCTCTCCACACACATCTTCTGACACGAGAGATCCAGCGCAAAACGAGAAATGTCCACACTATAGTTAAACCAGCGAGCAGATGGCAGGGTCAGGAAAATCCAAGTAGCAGAGCAGTCGCAATCAAATGTTAATCGCTATTCTGATTTCTTAGTTGTTGAATGGCAGATTTCCTGTCCTGGTTCATATTTTACCAGCAATACAGTGACGGACTCAGCAGCTCCTCAAGGCGTTTTTCCTTGACTGCCTGCGAGAGTAGGAGGTGTGGCCGCTTCAATACTCCGCCTCTGCCCCCTATGCCCAAGACGGAATGAAGAAGGTAGCACCTGATGAGAGAATGCGGGGAATTGTCTTGAGCGACCTGAGTGCATGTTAAAAAATGTTTGTGGTGACACTCGTTCTTCGTCGTCGCTGCAGGGCCATTGCCTATTAGTTGTGTTGTTTTTGCAGACTGAACCGGTTGTGACGGTACCCGAGACAGCTTAGAAATATGTATCTACTGTAAATCGTTTGAACTGAATGGCTGTACAGAACTTTTAACACAAAGATGCCAATTGTTCATGAAATGACATCGTGTCCAACGGTTTCTAATTGAACAACACATTTATGGCATGTATTACAATTATAGCCAATAGCCAATTTCTTCATCTGAAGTAGAATTTTTCCTCGTCACAATACACGTAGACTGAAGTTTGGGACCCATCAACTGAATGATCATCGTTGCGCACAGATGGGACACAATCAGAGAGTTTAGTTTATCATTGGCTATGGATTAGTTTTACCTGGTTAGCTTCCTTACGGCTTCATCACACGTTGCCACTGAGAATGCAAAACATCCTCTATTTTGTAATTGTCGCAAGGATGATAAGCTTACCATTGTGTGTGAACAGGAGAAAGGACTACTAAGTCGGTTTGCCAATCATGAAAACATGAATGTCATCTAATGTTGACTAAAGCAACCTGTAGCTGCCACCCTTAAGACTGGAATGAAACTGGACTGCAAATTGTCTTTGGTCATGAAAATAAAACAGAAGTTTTTGTTGTTGTTGATGTGTCGCGTCAGGTGGTCTCTGTCGCGCTCTCTCTCTCTGTCTCTCTCTCTCTCTCTCTCTCTCTCTCTTATTGTGTGTGTGTGTGTGTGTGTGTGTGTATGTGTGTCTGTGTGTTCAGCACTGAGAACAGTTCTTGTGAAGATAGAAGCTTACAGGAAGACAACCAGCCGTCCATAAAATAGTTTTAAATTAAAATATGTCTTTTCCTATGATTAAATCGAGTAATACGTAACATCAAATGTATACAAACAAGAGCCCATTAGCCTACGATATATTAACAACATTTTTGCGCAGGCCTATTTCGTACCGTGTGAAAGATTGTACATCTAGTGAAAGATAGCTTTCTATTTAGTCCATTGTTCAGAACCTCTGGATAAAGATTAGAGCTGCCTCGAATTCTCCCCCAAACATTATCGGTTTGCACAGGTTTGCCTCACACCGAAACCCATCAATTATCATCAGATCCAGCTTATTCCGATGGCTTTGTCCCAGTGTTATTAGTTTATTTCCCCTGCATGAGTGGATAGCAACGTGTTGAGAATGGTAAAACGATATTATGTTAATTTACCACTCTGATTAAAGAGCACCGAATTTAGAAGTAAATCTTATCAGATCGGTGAGCAACTTTTGGCCTGATATAAAATGGTTATATATGAGAAAAATCATAAAATGAATCAAAACAAAGCATTTCTTTGGATTGCCATGTAATGATTGACTCATGCTGAGCTGTAAATATGTTAAGCGGAATTCATGTTGCCATAACAAGAACAAAACAACGCTGTTGTTAAAAAAACATAAAGGTCTTTGGAGAATTGTTGTCGTGCATGATTTTGTTCAGGGGAACCCAGCTACCCTGAAGGAAGTGCTTGGGTCAACCCTATCGGAACAGCAGGAAACCTGGCGCTAGACATATCATTTTTGCACAAAGAGGGTAATTATCGCAGCTTGATATGGTTATTTATCACTTATTCGCAGTCTAGTCTAAACAACATGCCTAGCACGAGACTAACATTACAAAATCACCTGTAGGGCCTAATGATCACGGGAAAGTTCACCTGCCCCTCACACATAGCAACTAGTATCAAGTGAGCGTCCACTTGAGAGAGCAGCTTGTTTCTATCGTCACCCTTAAAGGGTAGACTTAAAGACATGTCAGCATCAAAACAAATATTCAACCTAGGTTTCTTCCCTTTTGATTTCATCAGAGCCGACCTCTCCAGTTATTAACATTACACAGTAGGCTATTTGATTATGGCTGACACTATGATGATCATCAAGACTTGGCAAACATTTGAAAAAGATTTTAAAATGACCAAAACACAAAAATAACTGGAAGACAAATACAAGAAACTTTGTGGGTACTTCTGCCTTAACCCTCACCAAAACGTATTGCTTTGCAGGCATAATCACATGGAAGCTACCTCATCATTGTGACAAGTAGACTCATCAGTGATGAGTTTGCCTCTGTATCATAATTGAGTAAGACTCTAGAGTCAGCAGTCACAAGCTTGATTCTCAGATAGCATACATTCTAATAAGAATGTGAAGATAACATGGAGTATGAAAACATGACAGCACTGTTTATAAATAGGTTGCAGTTTTAAATATTGAGATGTAGAAACGGATGAGGGAGCAGAGTGACAGAATGAGACAGAGTGAAAATGCATGACTAAGCCAATTAAACTGACACCTTGACATGATCTGCAGACCTCTGCCATTGTCACAAGGCATGTGCAACCCCACAAGGCCTGCTGATCTGATTTCATGTGCCTCAGACAGGCCCATCACAGGATGCATCACGCCTGATAAGCCAGAGCCCGTCACACCCGAAGGCAAAAATGTTTTCTCTCTCTCTACCTCTATGCCACTCCGTCTCTCTACATGTATCTCTCTCTCTCTCTCTCTCTCTCTCTCTCTCTCTCTCTCTCTCTGTCAAATAATGTAAACATGAACACAAAATAAAAACAGATGGATAGTGGTCCCCCTCCTCCTACTTCTTCAAAAGCACAGCAATGGCATAATACTGTAGACAAATTATTCATGCAAGGGTCAGAATATAATCAGGGTTGTGCGATGGTATGTTTTCCACACGTCATGTGGAAACAACTTGTCAGTGGTCTCTTTGTTTGCTGCTTTGCCTTGTTTATGTTTGTGTTTATTTACTCTATGTAAATAGCTACAGCCCGATTATATTTCAATCTGCAGCGAAATCGGAGAAAACAGTATCGTCTCTGAAAATATGTTTTTTTTTTCTCTCTCCCTCTCTCCTCGAAGGCAGAATTAAATTGCCCAGCAGTCGCGCAATTTGCTCACTGCCCACTGCCTCAGATAGTGGCTTTGGAATGGAAATCAGTGAAAGTTTTCAGCCCCCCTCCCAACTCTGGTAAATGAAGCTCCCCACTGCCCGCCTGGACGTGCAAGGGTGAGTAGGCAAACAGAACGCCGGCAGAGGCAGTGATTCACCGTGGCAACACACAGCTTGCACTGCAGAAGGACCGCACACTGGCAAACCTCCTGTATCAAAGTGAGGCATAGAGCAAGAGAGAGAGAAAGAAAGAAAGAAAGAAAGAAAGAAAGAGAGGGCGGTTGGGTGAACGAGTGCAAAAGTTGTGGAAGGAGGCAGACAGTGGGAGGTGGACAGAGATAGGACTGTGTTCTCCCACGCTGCCCAGCCAACTTCCCCCACCACTGCCCACCCAACCATGCCCCTCTGGCCTGGGATGCGGTCACAGGAGATGGCGTGGAGGTTGTGGGTACTGGTGGTGGGTGTCACAGATGAGAGGAAAGGTCAGAACAACAGGGCTCATTGATCAATGTCAGGGGTGTGTGTGCATGTGTGTGTGTGTGTGTGTGTTGGGGGTCATGACGTAGGTTCCCAGTGTACGGCTACTGTCTTGTGCTGCCAAGGCATGTGGAAGGCTGTAAGGAAGTTTGAGGACACCCTTGTTCCCACCTGTGGTAAAGTCTGATACAGTAGCAGAGCTATTATTGTAGATTGGCTGATTGGCACCCAGAAGCTGCCATTTCTTTCCTTTGTCCCTTTCTCTTTGCTAATTGTGTTAAATATTTGCACTGTGCTTAGCTTGTACCTTAGACTCTTTGACACTGTTGGAGGCCAATAACAAAAAACTTACAGGAGAAATCTGGTGTGATTCAAAACATAACTCTGTTGTTTGAGGTCACCGAGTGTTGTCTATGGGAAAAATAATGAGAAAGTTTGATACAGCACCGATTGGATAGCAAACCATCAGCTAACATTGACTAAATGGGGCATGGAAAAATGAAACTGAAAGTGAGTTTCTGTGCCCCATTCAGTTAGAATTAGCTGCAGGATTCAGGGGCAGTTAACACGATAATGCTTGCAGGTAAAGATGACAAAATATTCTATCGGAAGTGCCTTTTGTTTATACGATGACAGGGTTTTTGGAGCTTAAAAACGCGAAAAAATGAAACAACCCTCCAGAGTGGAAAACTTGATAATGCTCCAGTGTAGTGTTTCCGTAACCTCACTGTTAGGTTTATGTTGAATCAAAATGTATTATTCTTTTCTTACCGACAGCACCCTGTCAACCTGAACAACATATGCAGTGGAGGAGGTTTCTGTGTTATTTTTGCTGAGTGAGAAATAGGTTATTATGTCAGTATCATTATGTTTTGCCTACCTCTGTTTGCTGCTATTCCTGTCCTGTGTTTCCAATGCAACGCAAATCTCACAAAGTGTGGTGTTGTTTTAGTGTTAATGCCCCAGTTTTAGACATGCATTCTTACAAGCTATAGGTGTGTAAGCCTTTTCAGGCCCCTAATGACAAGTGTAGAGGGAGTGTCAAATAAGAAAGGCTGCGGAATGAGAGTGCCTTTGCTTCATGCTAATACTCTCCAACTTTTTGAGCACACTGATAGCTCCTATAAACTCTGCTTGGCTTGTGTGTGAGAGCATTTCCAACAGCTGCACCCGAATCTGCACTAAATAACTCAAATGCTCAACCTTTGTTATGCCCCAACTTTACCCAGACTTTACTACCCAGAAAACAATTAATTACACAATTTCAGCACTGCAATTTAACAGTAGACTGAGACTTTTTAAAAGTGCTTTGAGAGTTCGGCTTCATTAAATGTGATGACAGATATTGGTTGTAGTCCTAAGAGGGTGATAAGCCATTCAAATTCTTCTCTCAGAATCGGCCACTTGAGCCTAGGCTTTTGGTGTGGCGCAGCTGAGATATTTATAAGCTACAGGATTTAGCCAAGCAAGAGTTTGTGACACCAAGGCATGCTGAGACCCATTGTGTCCCTGCAGGGACGCTAGCATGCATTCAAACCACAGCAGACTGAAAGGGCTGACCAGCTAGTATATAGACAGGAGGCCTACGCTTGTAGATTTTAAGGGTGCCAAACTGGACACAGGGCAAGAACCAAGCAGACTTGTGCTGAACCTTGAAATGAGGACTCAGTCAGTGAGGTTTTTACCGCACAAGCTCCTCCCCCAGGCCATAAAAGTGTCTGCTCTGTGTTTGATTGTTTCTGCCTTTGCCAATTGAAAGCAGCCGTTGTTGGCACATGCAGTCAATATCTGGGGTGGAGAAGTGGACAACGCGATGACAAGTGACAAAGGTCAAGCGCTTATGGACTGGAAGGCGCCTGCTGCTATGCTTTATGGCACCCAAATTGAGTAGAGTATCGGTTTGCGTAAAAATCACATGCAGGCCATGTTTACAAAGGCTCCACTCTCTTAATGAAGGGGAGGGCTCACTTTGTTGGTTCGACTGGGCTTGGCATGGCCGTAGGCCCCAAAGTGCTGGGGAGGCTGGTTGAATGTGATGAATGATGAATGGAAGGGGGACTTGGGCAGAGATTCTGATCCATGGACTCTTTGGCTGAGGGGGACGTCAGAGGCTGGAGTGGTGAATAGGCTCTGACTCAGCTGAAAGTGACCATGAGGAAGAGAATGGGGGAGAGAAGAAGGGCCTCGCACGGACGAAAAAGAAAGAAATTTGGCATGCCGAGCGTGTTTTCTGGAACAAGGGAGTCTCTCTTACACACACACACACACACATACACACACACACACAGAAACACACACACACACACACTTTCTCACTCCCTTTTTTGTCTTTGATCTCTCTGATCTCACCCTCCTTTTCAGGGTCACTGTCTAGTCTTTAATGCCCTGATGTTCCCACATTTCTCCAGCTGCCCATCCTGGGTTGCTTCTCACTCTCACCCAACCTCTCTGTCTTCCCATGTCTCTCTCTCTTTCTCTTTCTCTCTCTCTCTCTCTCTCTCTCTCTCTCTCTCTCTCACTCTGTTCTTCTCTGGGCCCCTGCATGAGGTCTTTGACATGCCGGTCATGTTCCTTTACTCCTGCTCCTGTGCAGCATGTTCCCTCTGCTCTCTCACTCTTGGCCTGTGTGTGTAGGGGTGGGAGGATGGCTATTTTCCCCAACCCTCTCTCTCTCTCTCTGTCTCTCTCTCTCTATGTCTCTGTCTCTCTCTGCCCATCTAGTAGTCGCAGTCCCAGCCTTCCTTCCTGGCTAGGCCGGGCCCCGGTGCAGGATGGGAGATAAACCCTATCATCACACTCCTTTCCCTGCCTGCGGAGCGATAAGCTGGGGCACCATGTTTAAAAAGACAAGCACGTGAAGCGCAGTTTAAATGTCCACGACCATGTGGGTGTCTTTGCTGTCATCTGTAAACTCCTCAAATGCGCACACACACACACACACACACACACACACACACACACACATACACACACGCAAGACAGGGTTTTTAACACACAGGGTGTTGCTTCACACACACGTACATGTTGTGCAGCAACGCCCTGTACATTTAAAGCCCCCTGCCCTCTTATACTCTGTTGAGTTGTGCTTCTGTACATTTTTCCTGAGGATTTTATCTTTGGGCAATGCTAATATTTGGTATGCTGTATCCACTCCCACTCCCTGGAAACTTACTTGTCATTGAACGTGTGGAGAGAGTTTAATGGTTGTGTTGTCTTCACATATCTCTACATTATTTATGTATAGTACAAAAAAACCTTCTGTGAGTCCATGAACATGCATATTTTATTTACATTTTATGTCTAATTTGTGTAATAGG
>JAVQKI010472605.1:0-10392 GCA_036025975.1 Nematalosa erebi | reverse complement strand
GAGAGAGAGAGAGAGAGAGAGAGAGAGAGAGAGAAATAAAATAGGCCTGGAGCCAGCGAAGAGGGACTGCTGGAGATGACACCCTGCAGAGCCATTTAGGAGAGCCAATAAAGCGCCGCTTAAGGTTGCTGAAGGTCGGCAAGGAGCATCAGGGTTTCTCTCACCCCTCCTACTCCCACCCTCACCCTCGCACCCCTGCCCGCCCTCTCCTCCACCTCCCCTCCACCCCTCTACCCTCCAGCACAGGCAACGGCCCATTGATGCAACAAATAAGCACTGTGCCAACGAAACCATCCAGCCAGCCAGTGAGTGAAGGAAAGCAAAGGGACTGCAGAGAGAAAGACAGAGGAGAAAGAGAGAGAGAGAGAATGGGTGAGTCAACCTATCAGTGAGTGAGGGGAGAGGAGAGGGACTGCAGAGAGAAAGACAGAGGAGAGAGAGAGAGAGAGAGAGAGAGAGAGAGAGAGAGAGAGAGAATGGGAGAGTCAACCTGTCAGTGAGTGAGAGTAGAGGAGAGGGACTGCAGAAAGAAAGACAGAGGTGAGAGAGAGAAAGAAAGAGTGAAGGACAGATAGAGAGAGAGAGAGAGAGAGAGAGAGAGATAGAGAGAGAGAGAGAAAGAGAGAGAGAGAGAGTAAGGGAGAGTCAACCTGTCAGTGTGTGAGAGGAAAGGAAAGAGACTGCAGAGAGAGGGGCAGAGACACAAGGCTATGTTAGTATGCATCCTCTACCTCTATGGCTTTATTTGGCTGTGGTCAACGCATGCAGTGTTTTCCCATCGCTAATCGCTAGCGAGAGTTAGCGAACTGTCACACATTTTTGCAGTACAGTGATTGGAACAGATAGCTGTTGAGTAGGGTTATAGGGGTTCATTCAGTGTTCAGCTGCGCTGTAAAACAGGAGAGGGCTTACCTCGAGGCCTAAACTGTCCAAATGAATTGCTGGAGGTTATACTGTAGCCACAATGAGGTCCGATTTCTGGATTCACTTTGGAATGTCATCATTCTGAGGCTCTGTTCTCTGAGTCTGCAATTTGCATCCCTGACACTCCAATCTGCCGTCAGACAACCTCGGACTGGTCTGTGAATCTCTGGAGGTACAAGTCCCCCACATGTAGGGTGTCCTGCACTTTTGATATTGTTAAATCTCTGCAAGACCTCTGTCAGTGTGTTATCGGTTATTTCGACATGTCATTGTTGTAGCCATCAAGCTCTGACTGGCTTACCCACCTGTTGCCAAGAGACACAGCATCATCAATATAAATTCCCATATTGAAAGGCAGACCTGGTTGTTATGGGCAATTCCACGCAAACTGTCACATCCAGTACGCCAACAAATTGCCATGGTATTTGTATGATGTGAATGATTATGTGAAAAGTTTCATAAAATTAGGTCTACAACCAAGAAGACTGAATGCTAAAATGTTATGTAATAATCATTCACATCATGCCATACCATGGGATTGTCTTGGTGTTATGGACATAACAGTTTTGCATGGAATTGCCTTTATAGTGTTTTTTTTTCTTTTAAATGTCTTGACTAATGTTGTCCTTTCTTGTGTTTCCTTCTTACACACCACCAAAAACCTGTAGACCTACCATCTGCGGCTTCTTTTCAAACATACACTACTTTGAAGGGGCTACATCAAATAAATAAATAAATAAATAACTGTCTGGTAAGCCATAGCTTTGTTTTCACAACAGTCCCAATCGGTGTGCATTTCCAGAAACCATAGTTGCTAACCAGTTAGCAACCATGTGGCTTGGCAATGGGGAGTTGCATTGCAACCAATAAGGAGTTTGGTCTGGATACAAAGCTGTGGCTTCCCTCAGGCGAAACCAACACATCTAAATGCCTCTGTACTGTATGCTCTTGGACAGACTTTCAACCAGATCAGACCAATGATTCCAATGAAGTCTGCAATATCAAGAGTGGGGTGCATCCTAATTTGAAGCAAAACATGGGTTAAAGGACAGCAGCACTGAACCTATGCAGCCATTCTCTAGGTGGGGAGGGTGCTACTGCAACAACCGAAAATTCTCAAAACAGAGACTTTCGTCAAAATTTCAATTTTAATCATTGTATTTCATCATAAACGATCAGAAAACAAGGCTTTAAGTCTTAAAAACCGAACTTGTCCTTTAAGCTAGCCTGGTAATAAAACCAACCCCTCGTTCGCCACTTTGTTTCGTACAAAGGGTCTGGACATTTGGTAGTGAGATTCAATTGCTTGCTGGCATGTTTAAGTTTAAAAAGATTGGATCAGCCCTTGAGTGATTGGCTGCTTTGACTGATAACATTTTAGCTCTGCCTTCATAACCCCTCCCTCTGTTTGCTGATTGGACAGGTTAAAATGCTTCCTGAGACAACAATCTTAAAGAGATCAAATCCAGCCTAGCACTGTAGGGAGATGATTAGCAAGCAGAAGTGCATAGGAAGGCATATCCCTCCTAAATCATGTTAGGGGTAAATTGTTCTTGTTGGTTTACTGTGCCTAATGTCTGTGAGCATCCAAGAGCCTGATGTCTGTTTCATCTGGAAACAGCACAGTGCTTGCAGATACAAAACCCTTGATGTTCCCATCTCTGATTAGGCATTCACAGTATTAACCTTTTTTGGAACAAGAAAGTTTGGGTGTCTTTGGTCTAAGTGCAACTTGAAGGAGCAGGTCATTCAGTTTTCTAACTGCTCATGAAGGGTTCCGCAATCATCCATCCGCAATCAGTAGCCTACAACTAAGACATACACACACACACACTCACACACACACACCCACACACACAGAGTGAGAGATGCGAATCAGACCCCAACTGATTTTGCCAATCACCATCTTCCACCCAAAATTGAATGGGTTTGTTTTTGCCACATATCCACTGTCACTGACACAGCCACTTGGAAAATAAGAGCATAATAGAGGCAGACTGGGTGAATGTGTCTCTTAGAGCAGATGATGCCAAATAGATGATTCCAATACCAGAAGCCAGATAAAAGCTCAAAATCTCAAAATGTGGCAAATATAGTGTTGTTTTGTATGTAGAGGTCCAAAAGCCATTCAGCCCTGATAGGGTAATCTTTCAGTGAACCATTAGTGACTCCACAGTTGGCAGAGTGTTCTCATTCCACAACTGCATTGACTTAAAGGTAAGGTCAGTGATTTTGGTAGAAATTAAGTTTGTGTTTGTTTGTATTTCTTAATAGATATTTCCGACTACGTTCAGTCAGAACCTCCATTGTATTTGAACTGAGGACCGAGCAAATCATGCCAGAGAGGTAGCTCTGTCATGTGTTCAGTCCTGCTTGTAAAACTCTCTGTTACTGTTTGGGGGGGGGGTCTCTTAGGAGGGAGCCAGCCCCTATTTGTTTGTTTTCATTTTTTGGAGCCTGGGTACCACAAAAAGACTGTGCCCTAGGAGGATGGAGAGCTAGCAGTTTATGAGGCAAAACAGTATGTTATAGAAAGTGTTATGTGTTTTCAAACAGTGTCAAATCACTGACTGCACCTTTACAGGTAAGGTCCATGATTCTGCAAAAATGTTGCTGATGTTTCAGCTCAATCAGCCAATCAAATTAAAACTTCACCCTCTCAGTGTTGCCTAAAAGGAAGGTGCTGATTGGCTGTGACAGTGTATTACTCCATCCATTTATCCAGTGTATTACTCCATCCATTCCTTTTAAAAATTTATTTCCCATTTCAAGACCCAGGATAGTGTATAAACTCCATACAATTTTTGCCGTGTGGCGCACAAGCAGAGAAAGGATAGCAAAACAGCAGCGCGCATGCTGTGTGCTGAATTTGGCTTAAAATTGCCCATCTACATCTTAATTGTTCTTAATCTGCATATTTTTCTCTGTTACTAGCATAAAGCATGATGGTGTCCGTGAGGCAGTTTGGTAACTTCCCCCACAACCATTTGGCTCAGTATGAGCTCTGATCAAGTGCGGGTGGCAGATCTTTTCCCCGAGTCAACTGCTAACTTGCTGTGCGACAGTCAGCCCTGCGGAAAGAGCCGGAATATAATAAAACCGCTACTCTAAGTGCCCTGTGCACAGAGGGGGAGACATATTTGGCCCGGGATGGCGGGCCCCGTTGATTAGAGTGAAAAGCTTTGGATGCGAAATTTGCCTGCGTGCGCGTAATATATCACGGTGGGGAGCGACAATAAATTCCGCGTGCCTAACCGGAGGGAAAGGCGGCACAGCGGCGCATTCAAAGGGCCCTCTGTCATCCTGTCCTGAACCTCTATTAGGGGAAGTGCACTGCGTTTCTGCTCACATAAATCAATTGGCTAATAACGCTACAGTGTATACTATGCTTGGTGACCACCATTTGTATGTGTGTGTGTGTGTGTGTGTCCATGTGTGTATAGGGGGTTGATAGATCCTGAAGACCTTACAAAGTTTTGGATTGATACTGTATGACGCCAACTACATTATTGTTAGTGTCTCCCTGTCAGGCTCGAGCAAAAGCAAAAAGAAAAGAAAGGCGGTGGGGGGGTGGTGGTAAGAAGCAATTTCGGCAGGGTCAGGCGTGGTATTGCTATTACTGACGGAAATGAATTGTGCTGTTTAGTGACTAGTGGGTCACCTTGGGTAACTGGATAACCTCATATTTGTTCTCAGTGTGTGGGCAAGGGCATGTGCTTGTGTGTGAAGAAAAATGGTAAGATAAGCAACACTGATTTTTGTGTGCATTTGTTTGATTGTTTGTGTGTGTTTGTGTGTGTTCCAAAACAGTAGCCTAGAAATCTAGATGCACCCTAGCGGTAGCAAATAGTTTTGCTCAGTGGGTATGTCTAGCAATGCACCATAAGGGTTTACCATGCCTTGGTAAGACCAATCACAATGCTGCCTGCTGTACCTGTAATGTGGACCTGCATCATCAAATATATTTGTGACCATAGCTGGCACGGCATTTTTAAAAAACTTCTAACATAATAGCATTTGAAGTACACTGATGGCCTTATTTGGTTATAGGTGCCTATTATCGTCCATCACCAGGCTAGACACACTGAGTGAGCTCAAAGATGCTATGAATCTATTAGATCTATATAATGCCTGGATATGAATACTACTCTAAGAGTGAGATGTTATATTCCTGGTCTTTAGTTGAATATTCACCATTTGAAACAAACCATCAAGTATGGCAAAGCATGTATTTCAAGCAGCTCTTAGGCTAAAGGAACTCTAAGGGTCAGCGCATCTGAGCGGAGATGTGCAGGAGAGGAGCGTGGAGCGTAGGGGGTAGAATTTAGTTGGAGTGTGGAGCGGTCGCTCTGTCTCGCTCCAATTGCGCTCCAATATTGCTCACGACACAAGTTTGGGGCATGTACAAATCCACTGAGAATTCTTCTGTACCTTCTACAGTTACCAAGACAGTTGCACTTTAAACAACTGTTTTACTTTAAGACGTTACTCTCATTGATGGAGTGTAACGCTAGAGTTCGCAAATATTTCACAAAGGAAACCAGTAGTTCATACAAGTGTAGGCCTACTATTCTTATCAAACTAATTTGCTTGTAGCGAAACAATGTGGTGAAACTGTTTTAGTAAGTAAAGATTAATTTTGGAGTCTAAAACGTGTACATCAACTTCTGGTTTTGTTTTGTTTTCTTGTTTATCTGCAGGCTTCTCATGTGCAAGGAGGCTACAATCTCAATTCGCCATTTATTCACATTTTTTCACATTAAAACACTGTGCATTGCAGTTACATCATTGCCTGTTGCCAGTAGCATTTGCATGTGCCCTCGAAGGAATAAAGCGCGCACAGCAAACATCTGTGTCCAGCCACATATGCAGAATGGTGCATGAGCACAAAGCTGAGCGGGCAGTATTTAGTCTGAGTGTGGCTAAGGGTAAATGGTTTTGAACTGTCATGAAAGCATGATCGCAAGAACACACATACTGTACACAAAACTAGTTGGTTAGCATGCTAATTTACCTGGATATTTTGGGAAACAAAACAACAATGTTTTGATGTAAATTAGTGCTTTTTATTCATGAAATGTTATTATAATGATCATTATTAATATTTTACACATCACAGCATTTGTTTGTGTAGTTTCCGTAATGGGGTGTGTGTTTTCTGGGTCTCACCCCGAAGAGTGCAAGCACCTAAATACTACTGGAATG
Organism: Nematalosa erebi; assembly: GCA_036025975.1. Lineage (NCBI taxonomy): Eukaryota > Metazoa > Chordata > Actinopteri > Clupeiformes > Clupeidae > Nematalosa > Nematalosa erebi. Next base: position 4,263 of record JAVQKI010472605.1, on the reverse strand, counting down.
CAGATCTTGAAGATTTATAGAAAGTTGGCCCTGAGTGTTGGACTGTGTGTGTGTGTGTGTGTGCGTGTGTGTGTGGGTGTGTGTGCGTGCATGTGGCGAGGAATTACACTGAGCAATTGCACATCCAAAGAGCTGTCACCTCCAACCTTAATTAAAGGGGTGCTCATTGCTTTCCCATCCGCCTGCAAAGGCTTGTTTTAATTAAAGGTCTCTAAGAGCTTAGCTCAGCCCTCAGCTTAGTCTGACAGGGTCTCTCCACGAATGATACTGCTCACGCACCAAAGCTCAGCTGACAGCCTGGGCCAGGTAAAACTGACAAATCTCTGCACACACACACACACACACACACACACACACACACACATAAACACAAACACACATAAATGTGCACGCTTGCTCATAACCTAAAATAAACACACACACACACACACTCACAAGTACACACTCACAGACACACAGAGACGTGCCGCTCATACAAACTAACTTGCTTATTATCTCTAATAAAACTGAATGTTTAATTGAAAGACTTGACAAAGGATCATTAGCTTTAACGCCTACACCTTCTATGAAAGTACCTAACTGACAGACACAGAGGATTTTGGGCTATAATGTCACTTTGCCTACCCGCTATGATATGCACACTTTTAAGCTTGCCAAGTTTTTAAATGTTTTTCCAAAATGCTGAAAAAAGAATATATCATTACCAATATTCTGATGATTTTAGTGATTATACCTGAATAGCAACATTTAAATGCACTTACATTTACAGATTATTCATATTTTATTGAGAAAATCCATTATTGGTGGAACCAATACAAATACTGTATAATGGAAATGCACATACAGTATCAAGGCTCCGTTTACATATAGCTGGGTATCTATAAAAACTGATATAAATTTATGTGTTTGCACCTACCATCTACAGTACACATACATGGAGGTTTTAGTCAGCTACATTTGAAAACTCAGGCCAAAGTGGAGACCTCCGAAAACTCTGGCTTCAGACAGTATGTGTAGATGTGAAAAAAAGATGGGGAGTTTTATCTTTGTGACAACGGTTCCTCTTTAGTTTTTTAGATCTCTGGTTTGCTCTCTATTTGTTTGGTGCATTTTCGACAGCTTTCCTTTGGTCTTTTTCTGCATTGTGTAAACAAAATAATTTTGTAATACGGAGGAGAGGAATATATCTGTTTTCACAAACACTTGGTAAACAGTCCAAATCTCAATTATATTGATATCTTATTGTTGTACAGTATATTGAACACCATCAGATTACCAGTTCTAATAATGAACTCACTGGTCTGTGAACATAACCAGATCTAGTAGCTGTAATGTGCAGGACATGTTAAAGGAAAATATGGAGTCAATCAGCTGATATTCCTGTTCTTTTAGGCTGCTGAGTGTTGTCATTAGGTATCAGATTGAAAGCATTTGGTACAACGGAGACCGAATTTGCGAACTGGCAGCTAATGCTAAGAGATGCGGGCATGAGGAAACTAACTTTAATGCCCATGTCAGTTAGCGTCGGTTGCTATTTCATTATTTGTGCTACGTTGCATGAAATTTTGTCGTTCCCATACCTACCGACAGCAGTTGTCAATGTGAAACAACAGGTCTACGGGTTGATGCACCCCAAATTATCCCTTGAAATAGGCCTATATGTGCAATGGCTTATGGGAAAACATCTCCACCCAGATTAACTGAACATGCGGTGAAATAGAAAGAGGCCAAAGGAGCTGAAGTAAAGTCCTGATATCACCTGCACAGAAAAGCACCAAGAGATTCGAGACAGTTTTTTTCCACCCTGTACAACAGCAACATGACGTCTCACCCAGATAGGATCAACTTCTGTCTTCTACCCACTCTCTCTCTCTCACACACACACACACATACCACCACCATCAGCACCAGCATCACCACCACCCCACAAACTCCGATGGTATGTTAATATTTCATGATGACAACCGTTCTTGAGAATCAGATCAGTGTAATCCCGAGCTAAACCCCAGTTGAGAATTGAGTCTACATCCGCGGCACAATATCTTTGTTGGGAAACATAAATCACAGCATGCGGTTTTAATATTTATAGAGGAGGAGAGGAAACGCCACCTGTTTCCCCCTGCATTAAATCTTCACTGCGAGTTTATGGGAATCGATAGATGGCTTTGCACGGCGGGTTCTGCGGCATACAAAAGACCTCCGGCGCAGCACCGCGTCCTTGAATCGCCCCACCCCCACCTCCACCTCCCTTATCCCTCGCAGCTACAGCTAGTAATTTATAAAGCAAGTAAAATATCTTAGTCTTGGGTGAAGGTTTTTTTTTTTCTTCTACTTTTTTTGAGGAGGGAAATCTTGCATGCTTTTATTATGTGACTCCACCTGAGCAAAATAGCCACTCAGGTGTTAATTATGCATTAGTCAACAAATCTCTTTTGTTTGCTCAGGTGGTCAGGAAAACACCTGTGAAGCAAAAATATTGACAGTAGGGCCAGAATGAGAAATCTTACATGTTGCTGATGCCAATGAAAGTCCATTCTAAGGTTATGAAATAGGCTATATACATTTGCAATATATATAGGGTTCTCTTGAAAAACATATAAGGGCGCAGATGACCATTCACAAGGCTGTAACTCCAACTCAATGGTGCATAATTTACTTTGCAACAGTTGAGCTGAATATCCTACCTACTTGGTTAAAATTCTAGTGGGCACTACGTATATACTGTTGTAACCATTACTATAACCAATCATTCATTTAAACTTATATTGTCAGGCAGAGGCGCCACCAGCAGAGAGTTAAGATGATTCTAAGCGCCTACCACTGATAGGGAGAATGTTTAATGCTGTACTCAACTTTTGGGACCCAAAATAATTTTCATACGGCCCAAAATTTGTAGAGGCAATCTTGTTCTCAGAGAGGCCATTACTAACCATAAGATACTAAACACCACCTATGGTACTTTGATTCCCTTCTTCAAGTTAGAAAAAAAAAACTGTGAAATCTAGTGAGGCTTATTACAAAAATATGTGCATCTTCACATTGCCTATTACTCATTAAAGACTAACTGTATTCATCAAGTCCATTTTGATATGCAAAGGGTCATCATCTTTAATAGAGGGTCCTCCCATAGCCCGTGTAGATGTAATTAAATGGAGTGTGATCCAGCAGTCGCCGTTAAAATAGTTCAGTCGGCCCCGGCTGCTTAGCAACAGGGTCGGCGCGGTCACTGGGAGCATTCTTCAGGAGAGCGTGTGTGTTGGGGGGCGTGGGGGGGTCGCGTGTGAGGGATGATCCTGCTCACAGTGGATTTGGGAATCACACAAGCGAGTTCATCCCTGGTTTTCAGCGCATCGCTGGCCCTCAATTATGCCACTCTCACTTGGGCCAAGAGGACAGGGTGGCTGCGAGAGAGAGAGAAAGAGAGAGAGAGAGAGAGAGGTCGCGGGAGCATCTAGTGTCCAAATAAACCATGTCAAAGCACTGAAAGTCTTCCACCTGAAATATTGTGCTCAGCTGACCTATGGTCTGCACTGGACCATGAATCATCCACACCAACAGAGGGAGCTCTTGTGCTTTGGCAACCCATCATGGCTGGACTGTGTAGTCTAATTGGTTCATGTGTTATCCTCCTGATAGAATGTGTAGGGGCCCTATCTTTTTTCTCCTCTGGCAGAAATGCTTATGGCTAAAACGTTTGCAGCATCTCTGATGTAGACTGAGGTTGCTCATATTAAGCCCATCCAAGCACTTAGTGATGTCATTGGTTCTAGATTGTTCCATGCTGTGAGAGTAATACTATGAGGTTCACTCTGTTTCATTTACAATTTTCTTTTGCTTTGCCTTTGTTGCCTGTTGTCCTTTCTGTTTTCATTGCCTCATAAAACACATAGGTTCTTTATTTAAATACCGGTGATGTGTAATGTGCTGTCCAGGATTTTGGTGAGTCAAATGTGGTTACTCTGGGTGCCGAGAGTGACCTGGTAATGCAGCACCCGCTGGGATTATGACTGTTTGTCTGTATCACACAACACACATACACACACACACACACATACATACATAAAAAAAAAAAAATTCTCTCTCTGTCTCTCTCCCCCTCTCTATTTTTCTCTCCCTCCCTCTCTCTCTCTCTCTCCCTCTTTACTCCCCCCTCCCTGTCATTTTCTTCTCCAAAGCCTTTCTCTTTCTCTGTGTTCCTCTCATACTCTATCTTCCTCCTCCCCCTCTGTTTCCACCTCTCTCTTTCTCTCACACACACACACA
>JAVQKI010472299.1:0-11924 GCA_036025975.1 Nematalosa erebi | reverse complement strand
TGGATTTCGTTCGTACGTTTGTTTTCTCTGAATCACTCTTACGATCAAATCAGAAAAGTTCTTAGATAAAATCAAGGGTGGTTTTCTACGCAAGTCTTTATAAATGAGGCCCCAGGGCTACAGATAGACACACCGAATTTCTCCTTTAAGTGTTCTCTTTTTTGTGGTTTTCTTTTTTAATTGGCAAACACATGAGTACTCTGTTTTGTCTACTTTTCACTGGCTGTTTTTTCATTCACAATATTCAGATATAAAAAGCAAGAACAATGTGATAAATAGATCAGGGCTTTGGCAGGGCAGTGGGGCTGCCTGCTTAAGAAAATAACATCTCTAGACGGGGAAGAAAAGATTCAGAGAGAGGGGAAATAGAGGGAGAGAAAGAGAGCGAGAGACTGAAAGAGAGGGGAGAAAAACAGACAAGGAACAGCCTGTACTGCCCAGCAGAGCCAGGGGCAGACGTAAGATTAATTTAGCCAAGATTTTCAGACCTTTGCTTTAAACCTTCTCTTCCCCCAAAATAAAGGTCCTTTTTTCCTGGACTGGTTAATATTCACCGGCTATGATGGCCATGCTTGAGCTGTGCTGGCCGCTTTAGCAGTCACTGGGGACAACCAGACAGAAGAAGAGAAGAGAAGAAAGGATGGAAAGAGAGGATGAGAGAAGAGAAAGAGGGAAAGAGCATTCAGGGTGATTTCATGGCCTCTCTTGGCCTGGGTAACTGCCTCGGAAACAAAAAAAAAAAAAAAAAGTCGTTGGACATTTTAGGGCACACAGAGAATTTTCCAGAGCACTTTGTGGATGACTCGATAAGAGAAACAAGATGCTTTTCAATGGTTTGGTTTCTTTTTTTATTACTAATGTCCATAACATACATACAACAGCACAGCTGTGTTTTGATGGACACGCACACACAAACACACACAAACAGTTACGGGTTAAACATCTCTTTGCATTAAAATGATCTGTACATAGGAAAACACAGGTTTGATTTTCTGTGTAGTGATTTCCTGTCTGTTTCACAATTGTTGACATGAAATTTAAGACCATCAAGGCAACAGGATTTGTTAAATAATTTACATTTCCGTTCGCATATTTTTAAAAGCATCACAGACTTTTGCATTTGGGGGCAGTGGTTCATGAAAAAACAAGTGCAAAAACTGTGTCTCATTCCAGTTATTAGCATACTCCCTGACATCCACTCCAGAAACAGAGCTGGTCATCACTATCCATTCCGTATGGCAAGCAACGTCAACTGTAAATAGGAACACAATTCACATTCATGTCCTCAATTCAAACGGGACAATTTCTTAATCCCTTCTGTGCTCGATTTGAACTTCATATCTGGCTCTGGCTCTGTGGGCTCTCGCTCATAAGCACTGTGTCAACAGTCAAACGCCATGAAAGCCAAGCGCTTGCAAACCATCCCACTGACGAAGTGCTTGAGGGCCCCCATATCAGAGGCTTTCAGAATCTAGTTCCACATCTCTCTCTCTCTGTCTCTCTCTCTCGCGCGCTTTCTCTCGTTCTTGCTCTCTCTCCGTCCTCCCACCTCACCAAAAAAGTCTGCAGAAATGACACAAGCAATTTAAAGGCACAGACGTTTTGCCTATAAAAGATTTCAGAGGAGGGAAATCCACACTCCGCTCGGGTGTTGTTGGGAAGGCTCAGATATTCCCCAGGTTGTCGTAGATGATGTCTGGGGAACGGAGGGCCGGAGGGTACCAAGTGTTAGTTGGAGGCTTGTGCTTTGAGACCTTACTGTAGAGCTCAACATGTTTGCTTACTACACCTCCTCCACCTCTGTTCTGGTTGCTGTTACTGCCACTGCTGTTGTTGTTGTTTAGGTTGGCTGTGGCCTTCCCATGAGGCAGTGGGGGAGGTTCCTTCCGGGGTGCCTTGACAGGCTTGGGTGCGGTGAGAGGCCTTGGGGCTTTGGGTCGGGCGGTGGCTGATGGCTGCGGCTTGCCATAGGCCGGGACTGAGTAGTCGTCCGTAGCTGGGTTGTAAGGGACCTCGTGGCCCTGCGACTCATCCATACCTCGGGTCCTCCAGGCCTGTGCATCCAGCCGCGCCTCATCGTAGACCGACGACGGGATGTGTGGCAGCGAGGTGCACTGGCCCGCCCGGCCCTCAGGTTCATCGTAAATGTGCTCACCTCGGCTGCCCTCAGCTGGCCGCCTCCCAACGGCGTCCAGCGACATGCCGGCAGTCCGCTGAGCCATGTCGAGAGTCACCCGGTCATATATGTCTGAATAGAAGGGCTCTTGTTTGGTGGCCGAATGCTGGAGGCTCCCGCCTTCGTCACCCAAGGGTCGAAGCCGAGGACTGGAGGCACCTTTGATGCTGTCCACTGGGTCGGAGTACAGACACTCACCAGGGCTAGGGGGAATACGCACAGAGTCAGCCGGTTCCGAGTATAGATTGGACTGGTCATCCAGAGACGAAGGACCACTCCTGGATCCTCGGTGCATAGGCGAGCGAGGTGGAGTGCTTCCGACCGGGGCAGGAGGTTCTGGCAGACTGCGACCCTTCAGGTGCTTGCCATCGGCGCCCTCTCTTCGGCCGAAAACGCCATCGGCCGAGCCAGGCTTGCTGCCACCCGAGTCTCCGTCAGGTTCGCGGGCGTTTCCTTCGGCAATGGCAGTGCGGATCTGCTGAAGGGCGGGGCAGTCGGGGTCAAATGACGGGCAGCTCTGGTGCCGGTCCTCAGCCTGAGCTTTTTGCTCACGAATGGAACTTTCCACAATCTGAAAGATCTCGTTGCCCTGTTTGGTCTCAAAGGTGAAGTTTCCCGGACCAGATTCACAGCGCCGACCCGCCTCAAAGGAAAACATCACCTGAAAAAAAGTGAGAGAAAAAAAATAATAAGTCTTTCCTTTTTCTCTTCTTAGCAGTTTGATATGAGTCACCTAATTGTAATTTCTTATATGGGGTACATGGAAACAAAGAATAATGTACAGTATTGTGCCAGACTAAGCTCGAAGGATTTGGTGGTCCTTAGCCCAATCACCACCCTCTTGCCCACTCTGAGAGGAAAAGAGGAAGGCCAGTTTCCTGTGCTAAGCCGGTTGCCATGGTACCGGCAGGAAGCAGACTTGGAAACAACTGTGGCTTTTAAGTTCCTGTCTGAACTGTCAGATTTAGCGCAAGGCCCGTTGTCATCGGTAGTGAGGTTGCACGTGTGCACGCAGACCAATTCACACCCCTCCACCCTTTCCCCCTTCCCCCCTTCCCCACCCACATTCCGTTCAGAAGAGGTCGGGGCCTTTAAAAGGCGTGAGTATTTGCGTAGGTGTTGTTAAATGCAGACTTTTAACTCTAACACACACACCCAGTTTGAACCTTGGGGTTTGAAGAGGACTAAGATCCACAAATACTCAAGTTAATGGTCATGGGGGTTTGTCAATGATGTAAATGTAAAGCAAACACACATGGAGGTAAAGTAAACAAAGTAAATGTGAGAAATGTAAAGTACATTAAAGAAAAACTAACATGGATTGAGTCCAAATAATTAAAAGAAGAACATTTAAGGATGACCTTGAAGACTACAACCCTGTGAAATTTAACTAAAAGTGCTGTTCCAGTCCTTACCCTGTCTCTGCCGTAGCGTCGCAACAGCTTGTATGGCCACACCAGCAAGTTCCTCTTGCTTTTGGGGTCTTTGAGGATCAGGCTCTCACTGTCAGCCTTCAGCCAGTAGCTTCCCACAAAGCCACATCGCTCCGATGCCTCCGTCCGCTGCACCGTCACCCAGAACTCATTCACTGTGAGGGGCCAAAGAACAGATCAGTGTGAATCAGGTGCTGAGCATCGACTCCTTTCACCTACAACCCTCCGACAGAGTTAGAAATGACACGTGCACAAATGACAAGCAGAGTCACCATAGGCTTTGCCGAAGCAACCTCAAGCACGTGTACAACTTCAAGAACATGTCTTTGAATACCACTCTCCACCTCTAACACTGTAGTTTGTATAAATGACCTACATAATGTACATAAACAAACCACAAGTTGTCTTAAGTTGGGATGCTCTTACGTAAATGCAACTTGAGTGTGGTGGTAACTGTTAAACACAGACTTTTAACCCTAACACATACACCCACTTAAAAACCTTGGGGTTTGAGGAGGACTAAGATCCTATGAACATGCTGATGTTTTTTTACAAGACACAAGGCGAATCACCATTTCCTCCCAGCGACATGATAGAGAGACATGCAAAACTAAACTTAAGGTCCAAGCAAAGCTCTACTAAGGTCCTACTGTATGTCCTCCCTAACTCACATTACTGAAGGTTATTCATAACTACACAGACATGCTTGTAGGTGTGCATGACTGCGTGGTCTAGCCACGAGCCTTGTATCAAAAGTGAGGCGAGAGATATTCATAACAGTTAAACAGACCCACGCAACAATTTAACCTAGATTTTGCTGTAAGCACCACATCCTATCACACAAGATGCAAAATTAGCTGAGTGACAGTTTTGGCCGGGAGGTCAAAAATGGACCTTCCGTGGGGTCTTAAGTAGCTGCGAATTACCACTCAGAAACTATGGGGTCAGCAGATGCAGCTCAGTATAGACTAAATAATTACCAAGACCTCTGTAGATGTGTACAGTAAACGCATTTACACTGACAATTATGGTGACATGTAGTGCACTATGAATATGCGGAACGCAGAATACTTCACACCCTAAACGGTCACCATATTGTCTACACAACGAAAAAAATGAGGAACCAGTAACGTCTTTTTAAATAGTTGTCCGATGATGGTCCATTGACAGGGCGATTATAATTTCCATTGTTTGTATCCGGTATAATCCAGTTATACAATTTCCATAACATTTCCATCTGGTTTAAGGCATGGCTTTCTGTGAACTCTCTGTGAACACAGTGTACTGTGTTGAAGGGTACATGGGGATGTACCCAGAATGAGACGAAAGTGCAAGTGTGAACTGTACAGACTACCTACAAATAGAAATCGCTGTCTTCAGTATCTACGAAATGCTTGAATATCTTGCCAATAGTGAGGCGAAGGGACGGGTGTATGGAGGAGCTATGAGTAAATGCTTGGGATTCTCTCTCTCTGCTCTGAGCTCCATTGTTTAGCTTGGCCCTTTTTTTTTTTTAACTCGCAGTGATTCACACAAGCCTTAGCAGTAAAAGGGTGTGTGTGTGTGTGTTTCTGTGTATGAATGTGTGTCGTGAGGCTATGGAGTTCGAAGGGAGAAGTTCCTAACTGTAAAGTGTAAACACATTAAAAGTCCCTGTTTTTTCCCCCTTGGCTGTGTCTTCCATGTGACAGGAGAGGGAATTACCCTTCCCTCGTTCAAAAGACAGCCTGTCAAGAACCCAGATGCCACAGGAAGTGATGTAAGGGAGACCCCTTCGTGCAACTAGTGCCTGTATTCCTCTGTTACAAACCTAGCGCTGCAAAAAAATCTAGCGCTGCTTATGTGCACACAAGTCTGAGAGAAAGAGTAAGACTGAAAGAGAGAGACAAAGACAGAAGGAGGGGGAGAGGGGGAGAGAGAAAGAGAGACCCAGTCTGTACAAATTTGCCTTGTCACACTAAAACAGGCACAGGCATTCATTATGCACACAGCACACAAAATGAAAACATCTAAAAGAGGTCTGTCTCTGTGTCAACATGACTGCAGGCAACAAAAAAAAAACAAGAGAGAACAACCAGTGAGCAACTGTTCTCTTTAGATATGTTGACACTATTCAACCAGTATTCAAGCGATATCAATATGTTAAACAGACAAGCATTGTATCCTTCCAGTATCATTTGCACTCATTCCACGCATTCAGAATCAATACACAGGGGAAATAATGACCACACTGCTGCATCATTTCCGTCTGACATTTCATGGCCCAAGATTACCATTTTACTGAAAAAGACTACATGTTGTGTGACTGCGGTCTTTAACATACCATTACAGATTTGCATAAAACTTATCTGAAATCCATTATGTCATGCGAATACAATAATGCTGGTTAAATGTCAAAAAACCTGAAACGCATTGCATAGCAAATCTGAGTGGTCCTTAAACATTAAAACGTGTTTTTTTTTTTTAAGTTTAGTTTATTTATTTAGCACACATTAGCGTCAATTTTGCAAGGAGGGACCACAGCCCAATGTGCTTGTACAAGATGTCTACTGTCCAACCTCATTAAAAGGCAATGAAAGCCTAAAAATGAACAACTTAAAATACTTACAAACAACCTGAAACACATTTCATAGCATATCTGACTGGTCCTTAAACATCAAAGCTTATTATATCATACCTTCTTCTCTTGAGTAGTAGATCAGGTTCTCGGCCATCTGGAGCTCCTGTCCATTGGAGTCAGAGCCAGTGAGGGACCCACATCCTCCCTACAGTGCACAAAAAAAAAAAAAAAAACAACATTTAGAATCTTTGCATGCAAAACCAACTCAAACTATACAATTTCCCCACACAAAAACAATATTTTTTTTCCTTCCTGCAGGAAATATTGCTAAGGAAGTAGACTGTGTTCATGTGACCAGTGGAGGCTGACTGTGTGGGTCTTTAAAGCTGTTATATTGTTTTCACACTTCCCTCAGTGTCTCACACACACACACACACACACACACACAGTGTCCTGAATAAAGTTCCACATGACTGACAGGAGAGTAATAACACAGACGCATGTGTCAGATGAAGAATGCAGAAGTGCTAGTGAACTGGAGTACACCGGGGGTCCACCGGCATGAAGTAAAATGTCATCTATGAGAGAGAGAGAGAGCTGTAGTTTCTTTCCCCTAAGCAAAAGGGCTAAAAGTTCAGCTGTCACTCAGACAAATCTCGTGACCCCGCTGTAGACACATGGTGAGTGGGTTGCGTGGACGCAGTGGTCAGAGCCTTAGTAATATAACCATATTGTACACAACATGACATGTGGAGATGACAGAATTGGACAGTTTGTGGGGCAAAAGTGACAAAGCACTGCCCCCATTGATTTCAATGGGACATGCTAGGCCAGCTAATTGAGCTAAAAATATCAATCAGCCAGCATAACGTTACTTGAGCTGAGGCCATATTTAAAACTGCTACTCACCATGAGCTCATCTCTACCGCAGTTTTCAACTAAAAAGTCAATTATGTGTCACAATAGCCAAATCCCAATGTGATCTCTTAGCCTTACACTACAAAACGTGATTGGCTGATTCATGCCAGCTAAGTCTTTCAGGGTTCAGTGTTTCGGGTCAAGGAGGACACTGAAATTTAGTCATCATATTACTGTGTTGTCTATTTGGAATGGTGTATTGGTTGGGCTAACAATATCCTGTTGGGAGAGTCAGCCAATCTACATGGAAGACATTGTAACTGCCGAATAATTCTGTGCATTATTTGTAATTTTGCAACAATGACCATAACCTCCAAGCCTCTAAACACGTCCCTCTAGTGTCAGTTAACTGTGGTTTTGGCACTGACATGGCTTTACTGATGCTAGACAAGATGCACGTCTTTCATCAGACAAGCCAAAAGTCTCTTCTTGATCTGACATTTTGTGGCCTTTTGGCCCTTATTAGTGTTACAGACCACAGAGTCACAGACTCATCAGGTCAGTGGTGTACATAACTGTGCAAGAGGCTGCACCTCTGAAAGTGTGGCCTGCACCTTTGTCTCACAAGGTTTAAAATTAGTTTGAACATCCTTTTGCGCAATGGAAGATTTATGTTTAAAATACTCTTTTCGTCATCTTGACCCTTAATGAGAATTGTCTACACGTCACAGTGCAGTTCTTTCAATGGAAATTGTCCTTGTTTAGAATATATTGTTTACACTCTGGTCTTCCGTTTTGGTCAGAATATCTTCGCTCCATCTCTATCTCTCTTACATACACACAAACACACACACAAAACTCCTCACCTGAAAAGCAATCTCACACATCTTCTCTACCCAGTCGGTGGTGACGTGCTTCTCGGCGGCAAAGACATGCGTCTTGTCGTTGGTCTCCACACAGAAGGCAGCCATGTTCTCTTTGGGGCAAGTCTCGGTGACGGCGGGCAGGATGCTGATGCACTCGGACAGGCGGATGATCTTCTTGTCCAGCTTCTTGGTGTTGGTTGGTTTCTCGCTCCCGCTGCCGCCACAGTCGTAGAACTCCAGGCGAGCGATGCCATTCTGGCTGGCCGGGTATAGCACAAACCAGTTCTTCTTCCATTTCTATTTGGTGAGAAGAAAAAAGAAACACACAGGACTGATTATGTGACAGACTTAGCCTGACTTTCGCGACAAAAGCTCATACAAGCTTAGTCTGGCCAATCTCACGTACTAACAGCCTTCTGAGAGGCGGAATCTAACATAAACTTGTTTAGCCTGGCTCCTTTACCCTGGAGTGAAGGCTTCCTTCTCATTGGTGCCCAAGATTTCTGGCATTGGAAAAGCAGTAAATAGGCAGGTTGGCCATACTGACTTAATAGCGAAATTTTGTGCAGAGTCATAGAAAGTATGAGTAAGCCCAGGCTATGATAGACTAAATATGCACTATTTTAAAAGGTTCTATAAAGCGTACTGAAAACATCTAAAAATGATTAACCACGCATCATATTGACATCATGTCAATATATTGACGTTATGTCAAAACTGTTGCTCAGATAACCACTTAAGTTACCATACAAACCAACGAGCACCAGGCAGACTCTGGTGTAACTTTACATTCAACCACATCTACTGGTATCTCTTATGGGTTTTGTTACCTATTTTTAATTCTTTAATTTTTTGTCTTGAGACCATGGTCAATGGTGACTGCACTATAAATAGCAATAATTGAAATTTAATTGAATGTGGCAAATACAATGCAAGTGAATGCAAAAGCTGTGTTAAAGACGTCGAAATTGGCAGGATTCCACACTGCTCCTTCAAGCAGGCCTACATATTTGAAGTCTTTCACAACAGTGAGAGAGGAGAGGGGTGGGGTGGGATTGGGTTAGAATCAAAATCCAGGTCTGTAGTAGTATGAACAGGCCCGAATGTGCTCTGGGAGGCTGTGGTTTGCACTGCATCTCCTCCACCATGAAGTTACATTTTTAACAAAACCATGAGGCCCCGTGTCCTTTTCAGGTTGCATTTCTCACAAGGCACAGATGCTGAAACTGCACCATTCGGCAATATTCTGAAGAAACAGCATACTTCCTGCCAACCACAAGTAGATGAGTAGTAAGATGCACTAAAGATTAACTTTGAATATCAACATTATACGTTGTGTAATTCAAACATACTAGTCAACAGATCTAACACTTCCAGTTTTGTAATTTGTAACACACTGTATCAGCACTTTAAATGTCAAGGAGCCGTCTTTTGTCTTTTCACAGAAGCAAGACTGCTACATAGGCCTGCGAATAAAGGCTGATAACTAGACGCAGATATACTGGGATATGGAAATAAGACAGAGGTACTGGGCCAAATATGGTTATCACGCCCCTGTTAAAGCAGGGACAAGTCCCTATAGCCTTGGGGAAACACAAAGCAAATCCAACCGGGAAATAGGAAAAAACACATTTGTTCAAGGGACTCTTAATGGAAAAATCCAAAGTGCATTAATTAATTCTCTCCCTCTTTCTCCCTCTCTCTCACTCTCCCTCTCATCCACTTACACTTACACTCACACCTTTTATGACATTCGATTCAACCCATGTTTTACATAAATAAAAATCAATCAATCGAAATTAAAACTTGCTGCCACAAAATAATAAATCCTGTCAAAGCACTTAAAAAAATTCAGTCAAAGGACTTAGATAACCATAGGAAACTTAACTGTCACTGAATATCAGGGGGTTTCCTCCAGCAGGACAAAAGGGGGAAGTAAACCACAGATTGCTGAAGAAAACAATGTCCCCCCCAACAACAGACCCTCAACAACACCTGTTTCTGTTTCTCTTTACAACACAATAAGGGAAAAAACACTCAAACACGGCACATTTCACTATACACCAACACACACCCCAGGGCAGAACATTCTGTCCAAATGAACAGGAATTGAATACATCTTTGAAGATGTTGTGTCAGCTAGCCCTGAACAGTACTCAATGCATTCAAGGTCAATGGTTGTTTAACTATGCCTAAACAAACTAGTTCATCACTTTGGGGATTTTCCCTTTAATTAGTTCTACGTGTGTGTGTGTGTGTGTCCTACACTGTTTAGAAAACTGATAGCCTAGCTAGTTAGCATCCATGTGTTAGCTGAAAATACTTTCCAGAATAAAAATCTGAGCTTCCCACAGCTGTACAAGTTACATTGTTGAGGTTAACTGAGCCTGTTCGTTCACGCTTAAAGCTCAAGCACATTAACCAAGACTGAAACCACTGGAATGGATAGCTACTCTTTATGGGTGCTGAGCAGTCCAGAGCCAGATCAAAATGTGATCCATCTTTGACTACTTTCCCAGATAACAAGAAACTGGTGATCAGCCCCGCTGACATTTTGCTCCTCGGCTCTCTGGTAGGCTGTCACCATTTCACCATACAGTATTTTTGCTATCTGGTAAATACCATATATTGCGAAACAGCCTGCCGGCGAATCACTAGGGAACCGACTTGCAAAAATGCCTGCGGACCACCACCATTTTGCTATCAGGGTTTCTGGGGCCTAAGGTGCGTGGTTTACAAGTGAAGGCAAGATAGTGCTCATTACAAACTCTTTAGAAATACAGTGGTTGGCAGACCTCTCTGTCTCTAGTTATCTAGCAAGCTGCTTGACAGGAAAACTGCATTTTTTTCTGGAGAAAACTGCAGTACTACAATATTTTCAAAAGTAGGTAGGCCTAATGCATAATGCAGTACTGTATGTTGCAGAGAGTGTAGTTTTCTGTATGAACGCAGTTATTTTGTGTCCAAACTATTGCATTTTCTGCAGGGATACTGCAGTAACTTTGATACTGCGATAAAATGCTGTTTTTTTGTAAGGGTTTTCAGATTTAGACTGCAACAATATTACCACCTGACAAAAAAAAATTCTGCAGAAGCACCAGTTTTTGCAGCAGTACGCCTACATGAAGTTGCCACAGAGCTTGCCCTTCCAGACCAATGCCATTAACATTCACAATGTTCCATAGTCTCTAGCTTTGATAGGCCCTTTCAGGTTTACCAAAATAACAAAAATATAACCGGTGACATTGTACATTTCACGAACTCTTAGAAACTATCAATTCATTTTTTGTTTAAAACAACTGATATCACCAAGTTAAAACCACAGCTGTTAATGACGTTACTCAGTTTGGGCTTCCACATATGGAGTGTTGTGGACAATGAAACATGCTCACAGGAAGACAGTGTGACTGACTAGAGGTTGGCTGATGGGTATTTTAACCCCACGAGAAAATTATCTGTGTGGATTTATGCCATATATACTAGATAGAAGATCGAGGATTGTCGTTCAGAAACTCCCCCCTTCCCACGCTTACACTTGCTCACTCTCTCTCTTTCTGAAACACATACACACACACACACACACACACACTGACAGCACACATTCTGTAACTCCCCGCAACAGCACATGTGTTAACAGCAACTGTCACAGTAAAGGAAATGTGTGGGATTACCCAGCATCCTTGGCTTCCTCTGATAGACTGCAGGTGCATGTTCCTTCTGCAAGCTTTCCATAGGGCAGGGAGCAGAGTTAAGAACTGACCAGTTCATACAAGTGCTTTCACAACTAGAGGACCTAGTGAACCAAAATACTATACAAATCTGAATGCAAAGCACACACAATCTTTAATCCTTAATTTCCATACACTCATGCACCCAGTATGATGTCACTGTCTGGGTTATTTTCAGCCACTTTTTCTTGCCATAGCAAACTGTGGAAATATATTTCGACAACTTTTTAATCTAGTATCTAACTGAAATCCTTCCTGGGTGACCGTATTAATAGAAGGTTTTACAGCAATAACCATTATACT
>JAVQKI010472266.1:0-10895 GCA_036025975.1 Nematalosa erebi | reverse complement strand
TGCCGCATGCATCTTTGCAACCCACCGCCTCCCCCACCTCCACCTTGTCGTGTATAACATGGCATAGTCTGCCATTGTTGTTTTCTCTGCTCAGGGGGGGAATAGTTAGCTCTCCCGGTCTTAAACCGAAAGAGCATCCCCTAATGCTGCTGCTGCTGTCCCCTGACTCTGCTTTTTCATGGTGCTCATGGAAATCAGGGGACTCCTCTGAACAGAGCCATACTGCCAAATTTAATTCATTCAATAAAAATTCCATACAGAATTTTCATCTCCTGTGTTTCTTGACTTAATGGACCTGACAGAAACAGTATAGTATTAAGAGTATAGTATTAAACTAGCAGCAGAAGATGTGTGCATATTGCATAATGCAGGGGTCGTTTCTGTGGCTCAGAGTCCAGAGTGATTGTTTTTGTTTGGTGTGGGATGCAGGTCCTAGACTCCAGCTAGTCTGGTGGCTCTGTTGGCAGGGGCTAACGATGGGGAACTGAATGTCACACAGTTTCCTTCAGCTTAATGCAGACAAAACTGAAGTAATTATATTTGGAAAAAAGAAGGAAAGACTCAGGGTTGCCACTGTCCTCAACACAAAGCAATATCATCCAGCTGCGTGTCGATCCTCAGTCTAAAACGCCCAGTCCTCTGTCTAAACCGCCCTTACACAGTACCGCCCCTTACTTCGTCACTATCAACATCCGGCTTTGTTATTGAACATCCAGGTTCTCAGTTGCAACTATCGCTAGCTTCGCAGTTCGCTAGTCAATTCTGAGAACCCTTAATACAATACGAGCCGTAGCCAATGATTACCCTATAAGTTGTTGTAGAACTAATGTAAACAAACTAAGAAAATAGAAGAATGTTTGTCCAATGTACATCACAAGTTTACATTTGATTTGCGTGTAGGATTAAAGCACAAACAGACGTTAGCATCGAGCTTGGTTAGGTTTCCTTTCAGTTAGCCTGCGACATGTAGGACATTAAAGTCACGCAAATCGCCAGAGCCGTATATTACTCAATAAAGGGCGCTACCTACGGCCAGATTGATGTCAAACGGAAGAGAGTTCACAGGACTCGCTCATCAACCCAGTTAGTCTCTGCATGTGCTACGTAATTTCAGTGAGACCCCATAGTTAACAGACACTCTGGCTAAAACAGCATTGATTCAAAGGGCCCCCCTCCCACTACCACCACCACCTTGAATGATTCAATAAAGAAAAAATTAAAGCTCTCAAAAACAGTTTACTTCGAACATATTGAACAGTAATACACAACAGTAACAATATCAATAACAACAATGACACCATTACAACTATTTCCAATTGTGAAGACATTTAAAAATATTTTAGAATGGAATAAAACAAAATAAGCAATGAGTAAATAAATAAGCGTGCGTGTGTGTGTTAGTGGCAGGTTGGTTGGTTGTGTATGTGTGTATGGGCAGGCAGGGAATAACAGTGTGTCTCAAGGGAGACAGACGTCCTCTATGATATATCCTTCCTTTTGCACAGGCCTTTAAAGGTGCACTATGAGATCTTGCATGGTTTTTAGCATAATTTCCTTTTTGTCTCAGGTCTTGATCAGCTTGCTGCCTGCCCCCTGAATACATTCTCAAACAAACAATAGGGGCACAGGCTGTGCACCACAACATAACAAACTATGTTCCAGCCAAACACCAACAATATGGTTAAGGAAGGGTGTCGGGGTTAGTGAGCGTGCACATATGGGTGGGGGGCAGTGAGCAAAGTTTATTTAGTAGCGCGAATTTGAGAGTAGCGTTTTGTTTGGTATTTTAGTATTTATGTGGATCATGCAAGATCTCATAGCGCTACTTTAAGGAAGACATCACAGCTGAACAAGTAGCTTTTTTGGATGAAATGCGTGACACACTAAATTACCATACAGATTCAAACAGCTGTACTCCTACGACCGATTCTCAGATCTTTGTGACTTGAAATCATCTAAAACATCTGTGATCATCTAAAGTTGTGTGAGAAGTTGTGAATAACAAGCGCTCCTTGTTTCTCTGTTGTCTAACTTTTGTACCTTCGTATTTTGCTCAAGGTCAGGCGAATGTGCGGGAACTTCTCCTTGAATGTCTCGTTCATGTCCTTCTTGAGGTCTGAGGGCTTGACGTATTCGATGACTGTGGTCTGTGGAAGAAGGCAGACCAACAGTGTGGATGGTTAATGGGCAGCCAGGACTCCGCAGCAGTCTCGTCTCCATGAGGTCACAGGCAGACAGGGTGTCAGAGCACAGGTCACTCAGCTCCCGTTTCATTGTCATCTCAGCACACAACACGGCAGTAAAACTATGCGTTTCCAAGGACAAAAAAAGCTGGCCTGTCCTTTTGTTACAGGTGGCTGGGTCAAGATTGGATTTAAAAGTGGGATTCAGCTGTAGTTCTAAAATTGAGTCTCATCCTTGCCTTGTGGCACTATTTATTTAGCCAAGTTTCAAGAAGTTTGTAATGCAATATATTCTGGCCATGATCTGGAACTACTGAGAAGATGACCAAAACTTTATTTTATGTTGCATAACAATACAGAGACAAAATGTAAAAGTAAGTAGTGAAAGCATAATACTATGAGTATTTTCTGTCACCTTACTTCTGCATGGGAACATGGAAATGTATTCAGAGAACGCACTCCACAAACATCAATGGACAGGCACTACAATGGGCACCTACTGAAGGCTAAGCACTGTCTTCACTTCTGGTTTTTCTAGTAACATTCCAGAACAGAACACAATGGAAATTGTTTTGGGACATGGTAGGGCAGGGGAAAAATAAATCCCGTCTGACCTTGGTTAAAGTTTTTTTTTTTTTTACAAATTCAAGTATGTATGTCTCTATCCAGCACAATAACAAAGGGGCTGGGTAGCATGGGAAAAGAGACAGGAGGGAGCTGTTATGTAAACACCCACCAAACCCACTCTCCCTGCTGGTGCACGAGAAAGCCTTTCAATCCACACACATGGACGAAAAGATGAGAAATGCAAAAACAAAAACTCCTTGAGTGAAACGGCCAGACTCTTAAGCAGGGGGGGTCACAAAGAGGACAGATTACAAACTGGGAGATCATCCTGAGAGTGGGAGAAACAGATCTTATTGTTGGCCTCCCATGCTTGTGGTTGAGCAAATTAGGAAACAGCCCAGTCATGCAGGAAATCAACACAACAGAATACAGGTTGCCCTTTATCTGAGGGCTTTTGTTTTGGGGCAAAGCTCCCAGTTCATCACAAACAGGTAATAGAAACTACTGTTTAGAAACCACCTTCATCCTGGTGTACATAGACAATCTAGCCAGCAGTGGTGACTGGAGAGCTGCTCAACTTGGCCTCTTCCCACTGTTTGACCAAGCTAATGGCTGCCCAGTGGGGAATCTGAGCTGTACATGCTAGATGCTAATCTCATGACTCCCCGTGAGCCAGTGGAAGCTCGTCAACTGACAAAGGCAGAAAAAACACTGGCATCTATGCTCGGTGAAACGCGACTGCTGGACACCTCTGGACAAATGAATGAAAACACTGTGTACTCCACTGTTGGGGACAAACAGCTTACGCAAAGTTACCTCACAGGACACAGCTGACCAAAGCACACAATGCCATTGCTATTTCGAGTGAAGGGGCTGGATTTTCAATGAGTGACCCAGGGGCCTTTGTATTTTCAAACAAAAACGTGCATTGAAACAATACAGATTTCTCATTCTCACTATGATGGACGGTTCATGAGAGGTGTGGTTCCCTGTATCACTCGAACCCAAACTCACCATGTAGGAGGGGAAAATGAGCACCCTCTTATGCTTCCCGCATGGCCACTGAGGGTCGTCCAGGAGATTCGGGTCGTACTCCCTAAAGTCTCCCAAGTCATTCCCTGATGGCCAAAGGGCAGAAGGAGACATTCCATCAGCACATCCACGACAGCATAACAAAACAAAATGCAACAGTACAATAAAATAGAAGTTGTACACGCAACCATCACTGCAGTGTGTATGAGAGCGAGTCTTCATTTTTACATCAGAACACCATGGCAAAATCTTAAACTTCAACCTTGAATTGAAAGTTCCCTTAATTTGTGATGTAAAAAAGACTGCAAAAAGGCTGATTGGGCAGACAGAAGATAGGAAGTATTTCAGAGGAGGAGAACAAGAGGGCAGACTGGACAAACGTTACACCGTCGGCCAAGAACGTGAGTTGCTTCACAGACCTGTGTCAAGGCTGCTCTGGTTGCTGTTGGCACGTGCCAGGCTCAGGCTCCTGTGGCTGGCATTGCGAGACTGCGAGAAGGACGAGGTGGAGTCAATGGTGTTTCTCCGACCAAGTACGTTGGTGGGGTAGAGGAATTGTGTGTACGACACAGTCTGCAACAGAGCAAAAACACACAGACACGTCAACATCCCACAGACACAGCAGGAACAGTGTATCGTCTCGTTTGGTCTCCTGTAGAACAACAATCTACACAGGTAAAGTTAGCTACAGAGAGCAAGGACGACGCTACATTCCTTCTCAATACTTAATCCAAACAGTAAATATGTACTCTCACTCTGGCTCAAAATGAACAGCACATTCCTGTGTGGCAGAGAGGAAAGTTCAGGAAGCCCTCCTCACCTTGCCATCTGCGCCCAGCTCCACGCCCTCCAGCCCGATTACCATCTCCTTGGCACTGACACCGCCCGAGGGGTGCCGCTGGCGCCCACTCTCCATTTTCACATCCCTGCCGAGGCGCAAAAAAAAAAAAAAAAAATCACCATAGGCTTGCCTTGCACAAAATCGCTGTCTCTGCCATCTAGAGTCATTCTGCCCATTGCCCACACCACCACCTCCACCCTCAACACCAAAAAAGAAGAAAAATAAAAAAAAAATGCCCAAAGTAGTCCCACACCCAGACAGAAAGGCCTTCCCCAAAGCTTTTGCATGTTTCCTAGAAAAGATAAAGCTAAGAGTTTAATACTGGTCCTTTTGGCAGATTAGCTTGTTAGGCAAAGAGCTGAATTGCTAAAGTTTTCAGAGGATTGGGTCAGAAGTCTTGTCTTCGATGCCAATAGGGAATAAGACATTTTTCATGTTGGCAGCCGGCATGTAGGAATGCAAACTGTTACAGTTAAGGCCATTGCATCACCTGGGTGTCACATTTCATACTTCTGCAACAGATTCCGAGGACAGAGAACTGAATGAGCCCAATCCTGTATGATTTTTGTTGTTACAAAATCACATTTCGAAAGCATTTTAGGGAACAAATGTGGGTACTATGCATTAGCAAATAAAGATGGTAGAGCAGGCTAGAGTGTTTGGCATAAGATACTGGTGCCCACAACTGATTAAGGAAATGTTTTGTTGCAAGATAAGGGGAAGCGCTGTTTTAACACGTTTCATAAGTGTTGTTTTCATTTAGCACGGCAGAGATAACTCTCAGATAAGCCTGCGGCCATCCCAACTTTTCACTGACTGCCCCCCATGTCATTAGTCACTCACAAATATGGCTATTGCCATGCTAGAGCAGCAAGGCGCTTCCCCTGTAAGCCAAACTCGAGAATCTTAAACTCACAATTAATCTCCTTCATGTGACTTGAGCACGATAGCCAGATTAAGATGATCAGGAAAGCACAGCCACTTTATCAGTGCCTTTGTTTACAAATAAACAAAGAAGTAAAAAACTATGCAGAGGATCAGAATCTGTTCATGACAGTTTGGGTTCTGGGCCTGCTGTGGGCAGGGATTATGGGGAGCAGGGTGGGTAATGCCAATGAATGTGAGGCCAGCAGTCAGTGGTTTGTGTTTACATATCTACTGTGAAGTTTGGGCTGGCTGGCAGGAAAGGAGCAGAACTGTTAGAAGCCAAGAGGAGTCTGGCTCCTTGACCATGACACAGTTGTTTTCAGCATGATCGAGTTACCTGACTAAAACGCCGGGGGCAGGGGGGTTGTCAACGGGAGCATTCATTATGGACAAGACAGACAAAGCAATGAAACGGCCAATCTCACCCCACCAAACACCACACCACCTTCACCCCGCAGATGCAGAGTGAGGAAGATGAGGAGGAGGAAGACGAGGAAGGGGAGGAGGGGGAAGAGGAGGAGAACAGACGGAGAGGAACTCCAAGCACAGCTCAAACAAAGACACAACCAAACATAAAAGTGGTGGCAAATCTTCCAAAGGAAGGACACCAATGACCATCAGCTCCACCTCCTTCACCTGTCCGAGAGCAAAAAGTGACTGGGCCTGAAAAAGAGGGACCACATATTGGCTTGTGTTTCCTCATTTCACTACCAGCGTACCTCGAGGGACCCAAGGCCAATTACCAGACTAAAAGACCGGCTCAGTCACAGAAATCAATCATTGCAACTAGGCCAAAAAAAAAAAAAAAACATCAGCAGCAGCACCAACAGCTGACACAGAGATAGAAACAGGACCACAAGAATACTCCAGTACTCCAAAGGGGCACGTCCTACATATGACGTTTTTTGGGCCACAGTTTTCAGTCACAGTGATAGCTTCCTTATGGTGCATTCTGATAAGCCTGGTCTTAACTGTCTTGGGAGTTGAGGTTTAGTGAAGGACAAGTGAAGGCCCAGAGTCCAGTGTGTCAGCACTGTGTCCGGGGGTCTTCCCATGGTCACTTCCTGAGGAGACTGCTGAGGGACACAGAGAGGGAGGTCTCTTTAATTGTGCAGTCAAACATTTGAAGTTGCGCTTTCCCACCAAGTGCAACAGTATCAGGACTGTCATTATGTGGACTTAAAGCAGACATCCGATAGTTCATAAAAGGCCGCATTCACTGGCTTTCATCTCTGTTTATCAGCTCACTTCCTCCCCTTATTTTTGGTTCTGCGGAGACACAGGAGGCAGTGGCTCCAAGGTCGAGTCCCAGCCACCCCACTGCTGAGGAGGAGGCAGGACAGAGAGAGTGTCTGTGAGCCAGAATAACTCCCACCATGTGAAATAATGTACCCTCCATTCACTATTGTTTGAGCCCAAGGCAAGCCCTGTCTGTAGACTTACACTAACACTCCCGGAGTCAATGTCGGGACAGTGGATGGGTGTGTGTTTGAGTGGTGGTTGTGGCGCAGGATGGGAGACTGGAGTGGGGATTGGGGGGTGGGGGCAGTTCAATATTAGCACTGTTGACAAAGCTAGGTTAAAGGACCAACTGCCACTTTTATTTGCTTAGAAATGAGAGTTTGCTGAGAGGGAACACCAGTGTTAGAGCTCAGAGGCTGAAACGAAGCATGCCAAAAACAGAGTGCAGGCAAGAAAGGAGCGACAGTCAGGCCTGGTTGAAATATGAAGGCGCAGAAAGCCTCTCGCACAGAAATGCATTACATTTGTGCATCCGTTGACACTACAAGCTCCACTGAACCCCATGAGGAGTGGAAATATCTGAACTCTAGCCTACTGGTTGAACAGTAACAGAGAAGCTGACTGCCAAGATCCACCTCTCCTAATTGCACGTTTCAGTGTGACAGTGGCATGCCAGCTGTGACTTTGACACTGAGTCTACAAAGCAGTTAGCGCTGTTTGAAGGTGCATCTACACTGGCCTTAGATCCCAACACCCCCCAAATTACTTTCAGAATTGGTGTTAATAAAAGATGACTTGCGTAACATGTGAGTGCTGTTTGCTTCAGGGCTACTCTCTATGGAGCCGTATAGACAAAAACAAAAAGGAGAGCACGGAGGACGGAGAAGAGAGGAAGGGGGGAGGGAGGGGAAGGGAAGGGAAGGGGAAGAGATGAAGAAGGTTTGCATGCTGAAGAATACATACCCTGCTTGGCTACAATCTCGATAGGGCAGGACAGAAAAAACACTATAGAAGGATCTTCTGCCACTGATAAGGACTATCCTACAAGACAAAATGATAAATAAACTAATTAAAGTGACCCTATGTGGGTGCAGAACACACAAGAGCAGTGTGCAGAGATGAAATATTAAATGACCAAGGACAGGTAATAAGGACAAAAGACCCCATTTCTACAGTCCGTCATGGCTTCATTATTGTGTTGAGTTGGGCTTGTCGCAGGTCAACGGACCATAGGGACTGTTTAAATGAGGTGCGTACCTGTGTGTGAACACTTCAATAAATAAAAGAAGACATAGCACAGACATAAAACAAGGAGTGCTTCTCAGCAATGCTACACATTTCTCCTTTTTTTTTCGTTGCTTTATGGAACTGTCTCCTGTAGTGTCTGCTGGGTAATCTCGGCTTTGAAGTTTAGTGAAGGTCAGTGCATCAGTGTATTAAAGCCTCACACATTTGCCTTCCCTCTTATGTATCTGCCTAGCATCATGGCAAGAACCTGTGTGCAGGAGTGTGTTATTTCTGGATCAGGCATATTATGTTACGAATAAGACAACACAGAACAGACACCAATCAGAGCAGGACACTTGGCTGTCCCCTTGTTGTGCCTGGGATTGTGACAATATAACAGTCATCTCATCAAAGAGTAAACAACAAACAAACAAAAACAAACAAGACCTGCATATAGTGTTCAGCCGCCATTTTAAAAACCCCTTGTCCTGAGGACAGCAAACAACATCACAGCTTTCCCTCTTCCCTTTTTTTTTCCATTCCCCCACATGCTATTTATCATTTATGACCCACAAGGGCTGTAGATATTCAACTCAGCGCTGTCTTCGTTTTAACAGCACAGTACACAACCATGTTAAAGACGAGCCCGAAAAAATTGACTAACTAATCCTTTTGACTTCAGCAAAGAGCAAACGTGTCAATTATTTCAAACAAAAAATCCTCTTTTTGTCATGAATCGGTCTTAAAAGTTAACTTTAAGTGTCAAGAGGTTAAAACTACACTCCGCAAACAATGATGGATGAGCCATGCTCTGCTAAGACTTACTACTCATTTATAACCTCACATAATTCACATCTTTCACTGCAAGCCAAGAGTGGAAGATTACCTCAAAAAACAGACTTGTCCCTCCTTTAACTACCTCTCTAAAGGACTGGTTAACCATCCTCACACGTTCCAAATGAGACAGTGGATTTGGACTGCACTTTGATCGCAACACATGTAAATTAAATATCTGGATGCCTGATTGTTTTCACCATTTTCATTTCTTTTCTTACTGCATAATTTTAACAACAACTTGCCATTCTGGTGTTGTGCTTGATTTATATACGGTAATCACTGATTAGAATATAGTTACTGGAGTGCTGTGTCCAGTGTGTGGGTGGGGTGGGGGGTTGGAGGGTCAACTTTACACTGAAAAGTGAGGTTCATTCTGTCAGACAAGATACAAGCCATAAATCCAACAGAGAGCTTTACCTCCTGGACAGACTGTTTAAACAGCAACATTCAGGGAGACATTTAAAAAATGGCAGTAACCTGAGGCCAGATAACAAAGCAGGCATTATCTCAAACAGGTTTAACAGTAAATCTGCACAAATACTGTCTGGGCAGGCACGGCATGATGTGAGAAGAACAACCTGTCCTTGTGTCAGGTTCACATGGGTGTGTCTGATGGTAAAACACTTTATTATGCATGACTTACAAGCTTAATGGGTTAGTATTCATGCTTTAGGACACGAATGGATTCCTTCTACAAATTTCCATCTCAAAATGATCATAATAACGTTAAAATTATTTATTTAAAAAATGCAACAGTTGTACACCAAGGACTGTTGCATGTCTGAGATCTGATTCCAATGCTGTGATCTGGTGTGCATACCTTCCATTGCGCACGTCATGCTGCCTCATGTTCTTGATGAAGTGGACCTTCTTGAAGCTCTTTGGTCGGGGTGAACCTGATAAGGTTCGGCACCTGAACACAAGAGAAGAGAAGAGATTTTCAACACTACAATGTCACTAGGTGTGTGTGTGTGTGTGTGTGTGTGTGTGTGTGTGTGTGGAAGGGGGGGGACTTGGTATCTGTGAGATTTGCCTTGTCACTGCCTTGACACTTGCTCAGGTTCCATTTGTAGACACTGTAATTAAGTTAGATCTGACTTGTGGCATAAGCAGACTGAGTGGCTGTTGTACCTGCGGAGAGGAGCGTTCTCCTCAATGTCCTCCAACGTTTCCAGCGAGGAGCGCTGAGAGATGAGCCTCCGTCTGCAAAGATGAACGCAACAGGAAAGTCAGACAAATGAGGGTGCCGGAAAGAGATGTGGTTTTGGATGTCTGCTTGACGAAATCCAGCCCTGTCTTCAGAAGGGATTTGCTCAGTGTAAATCATGTTCTGAGGTGCTGCTAACAGAGTGCTGTGCAACTCATGTGTTGTCAAATAAAGTAAGATTGATTATGACAGGGTTTCATTTGGAAACTTTTGCTCAAACCCCGGATCTAAACAACACTGAAGACATAATGAGGATGATGAGAGCAGCGAAGATGATGAATTTTAAAAGAAGGTTTATGTGTGAAGTCTAAGTAGCAAATCATCTCACACACTGGGTTTTAATCAACACTCCAGGAGAGTTGAGTTGTGCCACCAATGAACTGCATATCATTTTGATATGCCGTCATCAGATTTCCCTCTTAAAAGTGATGTGAATCCTCTTGAAAAGAAATCAACAGAGAACGGTGTCACGGTGTGTGTTCCGTGAATCTTTGAATGGCACTCCGTGAAAGTTCATGTTGCAGTTTATCACTGACATCCAAACCTCAACATCAGCCAAGCATGCACTGGCCTCAGTATTCTACACTATTAAGCTACGGAGCCGCCCGCCAGCATGCTGACCACTCAACAATCAGCCCTGTGTCAGGGGATATGCCAGAGGAGGCCATGGAGAGCTCCTTGTCACTCTAAGCAACACCTTGCAGTTGGCATGCAGGCCATAGAGTTGGCAAGTAACCCGGAAGCTTGTAGTTTTTCGTGTTAGCATTTGGCCCCCTCTGGTTCGTAGGAAATCCTCCCTATGGGAAAACCAATGATTTGGTTTGCCGACCTG
>JAVQKI010472221.1:5000-10096 GCA_036025975.1 Nematalosa erebi | reverse complement strand
TGGGGTGGGGGCAGTGTGAATGAATGAGTGAGGTACAGGATAGAAAAGCACAAGAAAAATTTTGTGTTTTCACAAAAAAAAAGAAAAGAAAGGGGGGTGGGGTGGGGTGGGGTGGGATGCTGTGCTCCCAAACTCAATTAAGAAGGGACTACATAAATAAAAAATGGAAGCGCACTGAGCAGTGGAGAGAAAAAGCTTCAAATGATTTTCCCATTACCCATAAATAATGGGGCTGTTCCATTAGTATGCCCTTCACGTATTACGCATGACAATGGGCCTTTGCCAGAGGGCCCTTTTCTTAGCCTGCCACACAAACAGTAGGAGAAGCAGAAAGAAGAGAGGGGTGGGGGGGTTCTTCAGTGGTCAGGAGAATGGGGTACTTCCTCAGCAGTTCCCAGGATTCCACTTGTCTCATTCAGCCCCTCTGGTTGTTCTAAATCACTGGTCTTTGGAGATGGAGAGATTTGCAAGAGCGGTGTATGTTTTGGAGAGGTGCACAATACCGAAGCCGGTGCGCACTGTACATGATTTTTTTGTACACCAGGTTCTATGACTGTGATGTGTGTGTGTTTGTGTATATATCTGTTTGTGGTGTGTGTGTGTGTGTGTGTGTGTGTGTGTGTGTGTGTGTGTTTGTGTGTGTGCGCGCACGTATGTCAAAGAGGGAGGGGGGTGATGTGTGGAGTTTGTTTGAGGGTTGTGCGCCTAGGCAGCTAACTCCCACGCAGACAGGATGGCAGCCTAATGAAGCCAAACACGGAGACATAAACAACTGCACAATATACACAACTGAGTGCCCCTGAATGGATTTTCAATCTCGGGATGTATTTAAAATGTCGTGTAGCACAAGCTGCCGCGGAATTAGATTTTTTGAGAGGGGTGCGGCGGACAACAAGCGGGCTGTTCCAGTCAGCCTCTTCATGTTAACGCCTCTCTTTCGCTCCCACTGAGGCACTCCCTCGCTCTCTTTCTCTCCGTCCCTCTCCTTCACCATCTCTTTTGCATCTACCTTTTTTTTATCTCTCTCTCTTTCCTTTTTCCCTTACTTTCTCTTTTGCTTGTCTCTCGCTCTCTCTCCCTCTCGCGCTTTTCTTTACATATTCTCTCCTTCCCTGCCTGTCCACGTCTCCCCTTTCTTTCCCTCTCTCTCTCTGCCGTCAGCAGGGTATTAAATCTCCTCACCAGCAGTTCTTGCTGTCATACTAAACCTCATGCCTTGAAGCGCGGGAGTAAAGGCCTGGGAATCAAACACACCCCGCACAAAGGCACCTTCCTCGGCAGGCAAAGGGGAGAATATTTTTAGTCCATTACATAGAGAGGAAGAGAGAGAGAGAGAGAGAGAGAGAGAGAGAGAGAGAGAGAGAGAGTGAGAGAGAGACAGAGAGAAAGAGAAAGAGAGGAGAATGAAATATGAGAGAACAAATAGAAGGCTAACTCATTTCACACACCAAACCATAGACGGACTGAGTGTGTGTGTGTGTGTGTGTGTGTGTGTATATGTGTGTATGTGTGTGTGTGTGTGTGTGTGGGGGGGGGTAGTAGCTCATAAACAACACCCTATGCCTCGAGTGTGTCACTTAAGAGTGAAGTACTTCACCATGACCCTGCCCTGTTCTCAAAAACAATTCAAAAAGAACGAAGAGAGTGTGTGTGTGTGTGTGTGCATGCGCATGCGCACACCCAAGAATATATATATATAGATGTGTGTGTTTGTGTGTATGAGTGTTTATGTGTGAACATGCATGTCCTGATTTCCCAGCTTTGGCAACTCAAGCGTTTGCAAGAGAGGAGAGGAGAGGAGAGGAGAGGAGAGGAGAGAAAAGGAGAGTACAGGAGGAAGGGGGTTGGAGAGTGGTGAGGTAGGTAGGGGTGGTGTGTGTGTGTGTGTGTGTGTGTGTGGGTTGGTGTGTGAGATTGTGGTGGGAGGATAAATGAATTGCAACGGGGAGCTTCAATCAAGGCTAATAACGGAGTGAAAATTGATCAGTGCAGCAGATAGGGTTTTCTGCACTGCATGCTAAATACAAGCCTGCCCGCGGCCGCAGAAGGGGCTGCTTTTCTAATAGAACTAAAATGGAGGACACGTTGTCTTTTAGCAGAGGTGTGTGTGTGTGTGTGTGTGTGTGTGTGTGTGTGTGCGCTGGGGGAGGCATCAGAGAAACACTCCCATTAAAGCCTTCCTAGTCAGATGAGTCTGCAGTTTGATAGTTTGTCTCTCAGCTTTTAGCTCCTGAAATGAGATTAGGCTCTGTCGAAAGAACTGAGCAAGACATACAAGCCACGGTGCTCCCCAATAAACTGCAAACACGGCTAATCCATATGTATGAAGCCCATGCAGCCTTCAGCTCGGGGGATCGAGAGTGTGAGAGAGAGAAAGAGAGAGAGAGCATTAAAATAAGTTTTACATCAATAAATCTGCCGTTTGGTTTTCCAGTGATAAACTCCAAGTGTTTTAGACCAGGAGAGAGAGCGCAACACAGAGAGGATTTCTTTTTCTTTTTTCCCCCCCACTAACAGACAGCCAATGTAGCCAGTTTGAAAGACTTTATCTGCTTGAGCTCTTGATTGAACCTGCACATTCATCACAATAGGGAAAAAAGCCCCGCTAGCCTCGCACCAGTGGCAGCTATACAGCTGGGCCTTCAATCTCATCAGAGGAGAGGGATAAACAGAGACAACCATGAGCCCAGGAGGAGAAGGAGGAGGAGGAGAGAGAGAGAGAGAGAGAGAGAGAGAGAGAGAGAGAGAGAGAGAGAGAGGAACAGAGTAAGCAAGTCAGAGAAAGAGAGAGAGAGTGAGAGTGAGAGAGAGAGAAAGAGAGAGGGAAGGAATTTATGAAAAGGAGAAAAGTAAAGGCTTACATGTCAGGGGAGTGGACAGTGTTGACGTGGCCAGCATAGAGCAGCTTATCATCCATGGGGATGAGGACCCGCAGGCCATCCTGCAGCTCGTCCTTGTCGATGACGCAGTTGCGCGGGGCTGCAAAAAAACACAAAACGTAACGAAAAAACTTGATTATTATCACAGATGTCCTGAAACCCTAACTCTTCCCTATTCTCTCTGAGCTATCAGTAACACAGACCAGATGCTACTGACTGTTGCCATAGAGGTAAAGGCAGAGGAAAACCTGCCTGGTTCAGGTTCTGAGAAGCTGAGCAAGAACGGCTGGGTCTAAAGTATCTGGAAGCCTAATCTCGCCGTCTCAGGGACGTAACCCACACAGCACACTGAGCTCTGTAATCACACGGAATGAGGCTCGGCAAAATGGCCGATTGAACAGACAAGCCTCTATAGAGAAACAGAACATTGTCGTTCACCCCTGGCATATGGATGCAATCAGGCCGTGTCAAACAAATCTCCACATCTTTTTTCCAAAAAAAGAAAAAAGTGCTAGATTCAGATAAGCTGCGGGGGTGAGAGCACTCTCGCTTCCTGCGTCACTCAAGAAGAATGCGTTTTATTGGCATGAGTGAGGGGGGGAAAATGGCAACTAATTTAGCCATCAAAAGGCATTATGAGCTCAGACAAGGAAAGGAAACTTACAAAGCAGCTGCAATATCTGGCTGATAGCACAGGGTGTGTGTGAAGGAGAGGAGAGAGTGCATTTTATGAGCCATGTGCGTGCATTATGAATGTGCGTGTGCGGGAGTTATGCGTTTGTATATCACTGCAAGCTGAACTGTTTAGTTATGAGCTAAAAGCTTGGCTATATATGTGCATTTGAAAAGTTGTAGAGTTTTAATTAAAGCATCAAGTCATATTTGTATATAGCATTGAGTGCTTGAATGCTTCCTTGACTATTACAGGCTGTGCTGTGTATATATGAGCTTGTGTGCGTGTGTGTGTGTGTGTGTGCGTGTGTGTGTGTGTGTGTATTTGTGTGTGTGTAATTTGTATTGTATACATTTGAAGGTGTTGATGTGATGAATTGTGCTTTTTTTTGTGCGTGTGCATGTGTGTGTGTGTATGTGTGACCCTCACCAGGTGTGCAGGGCCTCTCGGGTTGGGCTGTGTTGACAGATACGTTCTCGTCCTCAGAGAAGCTGCTGTCTTGGTTGGGCTCGAAGTCCTCGTCAGCGGCCATGCTCTCCATCAGCCTGCTGACGGCACCGCCCTTTCCAGGGCGCACCTGCTGGAAGGACAGAGGAGCCTGTTATACTTCACCACTACCACAATCATCCTTCAAAGGCCATGAGCGCAAACACACACAAAAATAGACACACACCTCAAAAACACACACACTCATATATAGACGAGATACCAAACACCGATGCGGCTGCCTTCACGTGATTCGCAGGATGAATCGCAGCTGTGCTTACGCAGCAAGAATTGATTTGGGGCGAAACCCATTTAGATGAGTGACATGTTGGGCAGCTTGTGCAAAAGCAGGAGCCATCTATGAAATGCCACAGGACCCTGGGGAGCATCAACCGCGCATAGACTGCTATTACTATATATGTATATATATATATATGTGTGTGTGTGTGTGTGTGTGTGTGTATATGTATGTGCGTGTGTGTGTATCATTAGAACAAGTGATCCCTGCACTAAAACGAGAATGGGGTTGGCTTCATTCTGTCATGAATAATAAATGTGAAGGCCAATAAAGAAAGCAAGAAACAAACAAATAAATGAAATAAGAGAATGCATCTTAGTGTGTGTGTGGGCAAGAAACGGCAGTAGATGGATGGAGCAGAATGTCCTTTTGTTAATTGAGCAACCCCCAACACCCCCATTCCCGCTGGGTCCCGCAGACTAATTAGGGAACCAACTCTTCTCTCCCACCCCTCTGATGACGACCCCCCCCCTCCCCCAACACAGACGCAGACATGCATCCCCCGACCTCCACCGCCTCCCCCGACTGCGGCTTCCTCAATCAGGTGTATGTGGTAGTCCAAGCAGACCTGTGATGCACAGGACGGGGCTGGACAGGATAAGGATGGGGGTGGGGGTGGGAGTGGGTGTGCTTAACGGATGGTTGGCTCTAATGCATGGCTATTCCCAACAGGGTGTGATGGGGGATGGGGGATGGGGAGGGGATGCTGTGGAGAGGGAACTGTAGGACTGCCAGGTAACATTATTCTAATGCCTTCTCA
>JAVQKI010472156.1:0-10555 GCA_036025975.1 Nematalosa erebi | reverse complement strand
CACCCCAAGCATTCACACTAGATGAATATACTTACATTTCTCACCCCTTAAGGTATTCAGACTAAATATGTGACATTTTCCAACCTTCAAGTAAATAAATGTGTGTTGGGCAGGGTGCAGGAGAGGAAAAAAAAAAACATTTAAATTGCAACTCTGGCTTTGTTGTATGCAATCAAGACAAATTTAGTCTTAGTTGAGATATACTTAGATTGGTGTTTGTACAGAAAGGAGGATGACTCCCATTTTAATTAAAGGAGCCTCTTGAACTGTGACTCCTGGACTACCCCCCTCCCTTCACAAGGAAGTGAAGACTCGGATGAGCGCTTCTATTGTCATTCTTGAGCTCACTGGGTACTTGTCCACATCCTACTACTTGATCAATTCATTAAAAATCATTGTTTTATACACTTGCAATCTGAATTTAGAAGCAACAGTTCAATCGTCAGCTGTCTGTATTGAAGGAGATGTGTTTGATGAATATAAATTAAAAAGTGGTCAATATAGGAAAATGGTTTAACCGCTTCTGAGGCCGTTCAGAGCCAATGCTTGGAAACTGACATGTCCCTACTTACATCGACTTCATATCACTGAGCCCTCCTTACCCCCAACACCACTGGGCGGTGTGGTTAAACGTGCCCACAGAGATATAGTGGAAAGATATAGTGGCTTCGTCTTTTATTTATCTCTATGTGTTTGAGATATTTGGATAACTTGTCTCTCGAACAACGATCATATGGGCTTTACAACAAGGAGCGCTAAGAAGTTTGAGAACAACTGCATGCTGATGGCATGGAGCAAACGCGAACACGGATTAGGCATGTCCACCAGTTCAACGTGTTCGGTAAGATGACTTTTCTCCCTTTGTGAAGCGTGCGTCTCAGAAAATCTGTCTGAACATCTAGACTACTACATACACACTCCAAAAAATTTGTGTTTATTTTATATTCCGCTCGGTGGTTTTGTTTTTAGTTCCTTTCATTCATAGGGCGGACTCAATGGCAATGGCAAAATCAGTTTCATGTTAAATCTCCCTTTGCCTTTAAACTATAGGATATTTTACGCCAAACATCTCGGAGTTATTTTTGAAAAAGCTGAAATATTTCCGTAAAAACCTATTTGTGTTTATCCTGTGATTCGATATTTTGATGTCGCCAAACCAATTCGACTCGGTTTGTGTGAGAGCAATAGACATGCCTCCAACTATTTGTATCCCAGCAACAGTTTCATTGAAATCATTGCTAGAGTAAATCCTGTTAAAATCTTGTTGACTTGACCGAAACCACATAGATTGGATGTCCTGTTGGGTCGGTTATTGTTCAGGATTAACTTGGGCATGCAAGTTAATCTTTTTTTTTATTATTTCGCCAAACTCACTGTGGATATGATGAAGTTTGTAAGAGTTGACTAGGGTTTATTTTCACTATAATGGGAATGTTATGAGGACATACTGATGTTGACACTAGTGGTTGCTGCCTATTTTCCAATTTGAGCCTTTGCTGTCAGAGACAGGGGTAGCCAAATTGCTTGTAGGTTAAGACCAACGCGAGCTGACCACAGACCAGAGTCACGCAGTTTTTCTTAAGAAAAAAAAAAAAAAAATCAACCTTTAGGTATTTTCACAAGAGCAGTCACCACCAGAGCCCTGTTATTAACCCAGTAAATGAGCCAGAGGTAGGTAACAGTCTACGCACGCGTATGAAAGGGTCTCCACCCTCTCTACCTGAGACAGTCTCCCCACACCTGGATCCAGCGAGACGGAAGTGCTATACAGAGACTACTAAATCTGACCGCAAGAGTGGAATATTATTCAGGATTCACACTTATCACAGCTGATGGGTTCCAAAGGGAAATGGAGCTCGACTGCATTTCGACGAATTTGGTGACGATACAGATCTTTGCCTCAACTTCGTCGTGCTGACATATTTGGTAAGATTTCAGCAGCCTGCAGTGGACGGAGTTTTAGAATTTGTCTGATTTGAGCGCTTTTGAAAGGCTTGCTGCAAATTGGCACGTTCAGAAACGCACTCAACCGGATATGTGCTTTGCCTCTAAATAAAGGTCAGCAAAGTCACACTTTGGGGTGTTGTGACACGATATTTTCCTTGCGTGTGTCTTTTTTTAAAGTAAAGATTCGGTGTTTGACATTTTAATACAGTGTAGGCTATTCAGTTTTTAAACACTGATTTTCAGTCTGTCAAAACCACCCTGAAAGTCAATGGTGGTCATTTCCTTCCAATAAACTAAAAATAATTCTCCGTGAATAATGACTCAATTGAGGAATTCTCCCTGTCATTCTTAAGTAGGCTTAAATATCTGTGTAAATGTTACTCTTGGATTTGAATAATACCGAGGACGGCTCCAGTGACTTAATAGTTTACTTAAACGGTCACCTTAGAAATGTTCAGGAATTGGATTTTTATATTAATCCTTTTAAAACAAAGAATGTGACTTTAATGTACTTTTCTTGCACACTGACCCAGACTTAATTTTACTCCTTTATTTTTTTAAAGGTCTGTCCATCAGTGATGTTTCTGAACAGGGCTGACACTGGCATAAGCGTGTCTTCAACATTTTAAAAGCACCTTTTGTGTTTTCCTGGACTTTGTCAAGCTGAGAATGAGCGGCTTTCGTAGGCTCATACGGCGGCGGTTACACCCATGGAAACTGGTCATTGTTGCCCTGGTCTTTGTCACATTTCTGTTCCTCATACAACGGGAGGTGGTCAGTCAGGGTCCTCAGGAGGAGCCATGGCTGAAAGAGATTGTGGTCAAACGGGACGCTGTGTTGGGTATGGTCATGGGGGCGGTCAATAACTTCAGGGACTCTATGCCAAAGATGCAGATCAAAGCCCCTGTCCGTCAGCCTGAGGTGGCCTCTGGGCAGTCATGTTTGCCTGGGTACTACACTGCTGCTGAACTCAGGCCGGCTCTTGAGCGTCCGGCCCAAGACCCCAGTGCGCCAGGAGCATCTGGGAAGCCTTTCCACACGGAGAACCTGGGTCCAGTTGAGCAGAAGGAGAGGGAAAGGGGTGAGGCCAAGCACTGCTTCAACCTGTACGCCAGTGATCGCATATCCCTCAGTCGAGACCTGGGACCAGACACCAGACCCCCAGAGTAAGTTTTACTTTTCTTATTGCTTACACACACACTCATGTCAACTGTCTGTCAGCAAACTGCATCTGAATACCATGTTTCAGTCACAAAGGTAACTTGTGTTGTGTTAAAGAAATCAGAGAAACTATTTTTAAAAGAGGCTGAATCATGTAAGGATATGTGAGAAATAACAAAAAAGTACAGCGCTGTGGATGTCGGATTTACATCCTATCCCTGTGTTTACATTGGTGAAAGTGTGTTTACATTATTTTGTTTCGGTAAACTCTGACCGTTTATGATGAGAGATACACTGACCCCATAAAAATGTTCAGATTGATGCTTTAACTGAAAGTATAGCACCATCTAGTGGCTTAAAGTATGCTGGTAGCTTAGAATGGGGAACATTAATCATTCCTAATATGCAGCGAGGATCTTTGTGGGCACCTTTTAGAGTGCAGAACTATGGCATATGAAAAGAACATAGATCAAAGAACAGTAGAAATGCCCTTTAAGTCTGCCTCCAAAAGAAATAAATGTTCAACCTCAACATGTCTCTTATATTTGCCTGCAGTTACATAAAAAAAATCACTGAAACCACAGGCGGGCTCTCCTGAAATGTTGTTTCGGCATGCCAGACCAGTTAATGTGGCTGATCTAAGAGAAAGGCTGTGTTTAGCTTGGCTAATTAAACAAGTCTGTTCCTGTTCCTGTGATATATTTATTTATTTATTTTATTTAATGTGAGTAATTGACACCACGTTTGTTGGCGTGTTATTTGAGAATTGTAAAAGGATGTCACAGTAGGAGCACAGCAATGAAATGCAGAGCCTCAGTGCCAGACATTTAAAGACTGCTGTGAATGAAAAGACAACCTTGTGCCACTCAGAACCCTCACCCTGTCTCTGTCACTCTTTCTCTCTCTCTCTATCTCTCTCTCTCTTCCCCTTCCCTCCCCCATTTTTTTCCTCCCCAGGTGTATAGAGCAAAAGTTCAAGCGCTGCCCTCCACTGATGACAACCAGCGTGATTATTGTGTTTCACAACGAGGCCTGGAGCACACTCCTGAGGACAGTCTACAGCGTCCTCCACAGCTCACCGGCCATCTTCCTAAAGGAAATCATCCTGGTGGACGACGCCAGTGAGGATGGTGAGAGCCGACATTGGTGTGTGTGTGTGTGTGTGTGTGGTGGACGGGGTGGTGTAGAAGGGCAGGCAGGCAGTCAGGCGGGCGGTCGGGAAATGAGCCTGCGGGAGACGGACCACCCTGCCTTCGGGGAGCTCCGCTTACAGCCAGCCCGCCGGGCGGCCTGCTCGCTCGTGGCCGTGCCGCACAGCACACAGACATGTGCCTGGGGCCCTTTCTGCGTGTGAGAGAGCAGTCACAGTGGCTGGGGTGAGAGCAGGAAGCGCCTCTTTTTGGAGAATAGGTTTCCTGAAAAAGGGGAAGGCTGTGACCATTTTCTGTGTGTGTTTGCTTGTCTATATGTGTTTGTCTGTGTTCGTGCAGCTTAATTTGACAGCGCCACAGAAATTAAGAGAGACTGATAGAGTGAGAGAATTTCAGAGTGCAAGAGACTTGAAGAATGAAGAAGAAGTAGAGACTTTATTTTAGTGGAAAGAGAGAGGCTGTGTTTTGTGTTTTGGGAGGCAAGTTATGAGTGGGAAAGTTCTGCTGTAAACAGGCCCCCAGGCTGAGAAACTAGCTGAGAGCACAGAGCCTGCAGTATGAGTCTGGCCCACACTCATATTGAAGGCAGCCCTGCTATTAGCGCTCAGTAATAAAACTATTGTACAACTCTCCAGTAGAAGGCACTGGTCAGACAGAGGAGTTGGCAGGAGGCCACGTCAGGGAAGAAAGCCAAGCAATCTGGGTGTCTCGGTTTTTCTCTCCTTTCTATCTCCCTCTCACTCCTTCTTTCTCTTCTTTCCTCCTCTGTCGTTTGCTTTCCTCAACCCCCCCCCCCTTTTCTCCCTGTCAGCTTCCAAAGAATGCAGCCAGACCTACAGTAACTCAGGGCTCATTCCACAAAGAGCTACTGCAATTCAGCTGGGCAAAGATTTCAGCTGACTAACACATTTGTAACGGGCGGTTTGTGTCTTGCTCAATACTGGCATGTGGGTGATGTAATTTATGAAGGCATGAGTAAACTAGACATCCAAGCAGGAAAAAATGTCAGGGATACAATAGCAGTATTTCCAAACAGGTAATGACGTTGCATGGAGCATTCCACAGACTTTTTTTGTGAGAAGTCAGTCACACACATTCCCTACACTTCTGTGCTCATGTCTGTTGCTGATGTGTCTGTAGAGAGGCTGAAGGACGAGCTGGATGAGTATCTGAAGAAGCTGCACATTGTGAAAGTGGTACGCCAACACGAAAGGAAAGGCCTGATCACCGCCCGGCTGCTTGGTGCCTCGGTGGCCACCGGCGACGTACTCACCTTCCTGGACGCCCACTGTGAGTGGAGAACTCTGACAATAGGGGCACATTTGTAGTTTGTTGTGAATACACACCCGTCCTTGAATGCAAGGGTGCATGGATGCATATCTCACCTGCTGGGCATAAATTAATGGTGCAAGGCATGGCCAGTAGCATGCAAAGCCTCAGAACTAGTGGTGTTAGTAGCTACCGATGCTAGCTACTGAGAGGATATTGACTGAAAACTAAGCATTCGTCCTTTTTATCGCGTCTGTGTTTCTGATTATCTTTTTGGTTATTTAAATTAGATACAGGTAGCCTATCTACTGAAGGTATGTGGGTGTATGGGATAGATAGGGCTGATTTGGGCAGGTAATAATGGCTGTTTGTCACTGGGACAGGTGAGTGCTTTCATGGCTGGTTGGAGCCGTTGCTGGGTCGGATAGCAGAGAACTACACAGCTGTGGTGAGCCCCGACATCACCACTATTCACCTGGACACCTTTGAGTTCATGAAGCCTTCCCCGTATGGCCAGAACCACAACCGAGGCAACTTTGACTGGGGGCTGTCTTTTGGCTGGGAGACATTACCCGACCATGAGAAACAGAGGAGAAAAGACGAGACTTATCCTATCAGGTGAACATCTCTTATTCATTGCCAGCATGCTAAGACATGGGGTCACATGGAAGGAAGGACATACAATATTTGTGGCTTATGTTTATTTATACATATATATATATATATGGCAATTAAATGCAAACTGTCATGTCCATAACGCCAACAAAATGCCATGCAATCTGTATGATGTGAATGATTATGTGAAAAGTTTCATAAAATTTTCACTACAATCAAAAAGAGTAAATGCTTAAACTTTATGTAATCATTATCATTCACATCATACCATTCATTGCCATTGTGTTGTGTGTTGGTGTTATGCACGTAACAGTTTTGCATGGAATTGTCAATATATATTATTAATATAACTTAATGTAACCTCAAGTAATCTTAATGCATCCATTTAAATTTGCAGAACACCAACGTTTGCCGGAGGGCTCTTTTCCATCTCCAAGGACTACTTCTACCATATTGGGAGTTATGATGAGGAGATGGAAATCTGGGGAGGAGAAAATATTGAGATGTCCTTCAGGGTATGTTTGCAATATAAATTCCTTTTCATTGGGGAGCAGTGTGTGACAGATATATACGAATGAACAGTGTTGATGCTGCCATTTTTTAATGTTATTACTATGCCTTGCCACATGTTCACTACCAGTGAATTCTGATGGCTGAAGCTTCTTATAGCACCAGGGGAAGAGAGTTGATGGATATATAAGACCATCAAGTATTAAGATAGTCTATTTAATGTCATGTTGCATTATGTAAAGTAATAATGTCTGGGCTGGCTGTGAAGCCAGCATTGCTCATGAAAAGATAGTGGCAAAGCGCCTTCTAATCCACGTTGTCCACAGCCTTGTTAATATGCTTTGGCTTTCACGTGATCATGTCTGTCTGCTGCTGTTGCCATGGCTCCTGTGCAGGTGTGGCAGTGTGGTGGCATGCTGGAGATCATCCCCTGCTCTATTGTGGGTCACGTCTTCCGCACCAAGAGCCCCCACACCTTCCCCAAGGGCACCCAGGTCATCGCCCGTAACCAGGTGCGTCTGGCTGAGGTCTGGATGGACAGCTACAAGGAGATCTTCTACCGGAGGAACCAGCAGGCTGCCCAGATGGCAAGGGAGGTACGTGTTTCGTTACATTTTCATTACTTGTCGTTCTGTTTTCATAGTTTTCTGGAATCTTTCTTTAAGCCCTCTCCTTTTTCTACAGAAGATTACAAGTCTAAACATTTACAGAGCAGACCTTGATAAAATAGTGTATCAAGCTTAGTCTGCCACTCCATTGTGCTTTAGCTCACAGTTTGTGCTGCCACATGCTGGGCTCAGAGGGTCTTATTCTGGCTAGACAAAGTCTGGGTTCAATGCAAACACAGGCCAATATGCTATGATTCTGTAATGTATGCTTGATCCTCCAGGCCAGTAGTCTGTCAATGTTTTCCCATAGCCTTTGGTGGACAGTCACCAGACACACAGGATGACACACATGGAAGCTAACGAACACACAGGGCTTTCACATATAACAGATACATTCGGTAAATAAGCTACTGTTCATTGTTCAGGAAGCTGTTGCGCCCGGTTGTGAGAGTGAGCGAACACAAGGGCACCTTTGAGTGGCCCAGGAGACGAGGCTAAGTGACAGCTGACTGGGGCTGCCTGAGGGGGGCTGCTCTGACAGGTTTTTCAGTGGCTGCTGAGCCACTCAGCTAAAGCTATGGAATGCGTGTGCAACTGGAGCAGGGCCTGGGAATGCTTGTGTGCACAAATGACACTCAAACTCTTATCATCCCACCACTATCATTCCATCTACTGTTCTCAGTTGTGTGTCACAGATACCCCGATCTCATGTTTGTCTCAAGGGTTTAGTAGTATGGGCTCAAACCAAATGGCTTATTGAATGTTGCTTACTATTTGACAGCTAGATTAGAGTTTTTATTTATTTTTTTTATGGAAACTAGTTTGAAGATTTGCATCTTTAGAAATATGTTTAAATACCACAACAGCTGTATGAACCCACCATGTTTTTATTTCACTTGCATCTTCTGATTAAGATCAGCAGTGCAAAGCATTAGCTGTACCCTCCACATTTACATATATGCCGCAGCAGTCGCTCTAACTCATATGATTCATGAGGTATAAATATGCTTGTCTTTTCTGCTTGGAGGACTTTGCTGAATGAAATGCAGCTGAGAGGGGGGTTGCTTTGCTTGGCCTGGTCCTCCATCGACCACATTAAACTAGACTGACTGTGGGTGGAGGGAGGGGGGTTGTGTGTGGTGGAACCGAATGGTGGGGGGAGGGGGGGGGACGGGGGGACTGAGGGAGTCAGAGGTGAGTGGATCTGTGAGGGCGGTATGACCTTTAATGGGGGTCCTCGCTCAGGCTGTGATTGTTTCCACAGAAGTCGTTTGGCGATGTCTCACGCCGTGTGGACCTCCGGGAGAGGCTGCAGTGCAAGAGCTTCTCCTGGTATTTGAAGAACGTCTACCCCGAGGTGTTCATGCCAGATCTCAACCCCCTCAAGTTTGGCGCAGTGAGTCCACCATCTCTCTCTCTCTCTCTCACACACACACACACACACACACACACACACACACTCTCTCTCCCTCTCCCAATCTCTCTTTCTTCCTCTCTCTCTATGCCTTAACATGACCACAGCCAGCTCCATCTGGCCATTGTGGTTTTGCTCAGAGCATCTCCAGAGATTTTGCGAATCTGGCTCGGCGAGTGGAGAGCGCGGTACTCCCTGCCACCCAGGCCACGAGGCACGCCAGTGTTTGAACAGCTTGTGCGTTACTGGAGCCCGTTTCCACTGACTCTTCCCCCACTTTCCTCTCCTCCTCCTCCTCCTCCTTCTCCTCCTCCTCCTATTCCTATTCTCTCCTCCATTCCCTCTCTCTTGTTTCCTGTAGGTGAAGAATGTGGGCAAGGATGCCTGTCTCGATGCGGGAGAGAACAACGAGGGAGGCAAGCAGCTGATCATGTACCCTTGCCACGGCATGGGGGGCAACCAGGTCTGCAAGGCCATGAGCCACGTCACAATAGCTTGACTTGCCTTCATCTCATTTAAGGAGTGGAGGATGAGAGGAAGGGAAGGGTGTGTTTTATGAATCTCCTTTTGTTTGTCTTCTTCTAGTACTTTGAGTACTCAACGCGTCACGAGGTCCGGCACAACGTTCAGAAGGAGTTGTGTTTGCACGGGACGGAGCGCACAGTCAAGCTGGAGGAGTGCCAGTTTAAAGGTCACAGCACATTTGTGGGAAGAGAGCAGAAGTGGGAATTGAAGGAGGTATCTGGCTGGACATACACCACACACACACACAACCCAAACACCACACATACACACAGCACAAATACAACACAAAACATACACACACATACACACACAGAGACATCCTCTTTCTCGCAACACACACACACATACACACGCACAGACATCCTCTTTCTCGCCACACACACACACACACAAATACAAACACACAGATGATTTCCCCCTGGTTCACCTTTCAGTCAGCGCCTGTATGAGCTGTGGTGTTACACTGCCATTTCTTGGAATCTCTGGACAGCCTATTGTGGACAATTGTATGGTATTGCCACAGTTTGTCTTCAGATTGAGTCACACCATCCTCGTGTGCAGCAAATGCTACAAACACAGTTGCCTACATTCACTGTGCTTACACACAGCAGCTTTTTTTTTTTTTTTATAACGTCTTTTTAACATTACCTGACTTACCTTATGTTTTATTTTATGCATGTCCAGCAATGAATTCTGTTAGGCACTGTTTACAGAATCTTTTACTTAGTGTACCACCTTTTCTAATACTACACTCTGGATCATAACACTGCAAGAATTGCATTGATGAATTACTAATGTATACATTTCTCCCCTTTTTTCATGCTCCATTCAGAATCAGTTGTTTTTCAACCCTGAATGGAATCTGTGTTTAAGTGCGAGGTATGACCATCCATCTCTAGTGCCCTGCAACATTGCGGACCGATACCAGCAGTGGGTCTTCACTTGAACCTTGTTCTGGACTGAGACGTTGGTGTGGTCTCTAACCTAGAGGTGCCAGCTCAAGTCACTGTGGATGAACATTAGAAATGTTAAGATTTTTAATTTATTTTTATATATATATATTGAATACTTGCTGCTGGAGTGGTGAAGCTACAAAAAAAGACTAATAAGAACACAGAATGTGCCTTCAGGGAGGATGCTCAGCAGGAATGCTGGAACAGAACTAAGCTGGACTGAAGACTGATTTCTGATTTACTTTTTTTTCTTTCTTGGTCTCAAGTTCTCGTTTCACATTTTTTGTACATTTGGAAGCAAACTGTTTATAATAAAGTTCTCAGAGTTGAAGGGGTTTAACTCAAATGAATTAAAATCATTTGCCATAATTTTAGTGTTCTACTCTCATGTTTTATGATGTG
>JAVQKI010471970.1:0-10000 GCA_036025975.1 Nematalosa erebi | reverse complement strand
AAAACTAACCTTAGCATGAAAGCTTTGACATTAAAGGGAATTGTAAATTGTTGATATTTACATGGCAACTCCAATCTTTATGAGCCATCTCTAAACAAAAAGCTCTTACAGACTTCATATTCTAACGATGGTTTCTGAGGATGTTTCATCGTCTTCTTGGTTACCTACGAGGCCACATGGAGCCAAACTGATGGACAAGTGTGTAAACATAAGGTCCATTTGCAGCAGGGGGGAGGACATAAGCACCATTTTCTTCAGGGATGTGTTCCTAAAGCAAAGACTCTCACGAATATGGAGGGAGTCCCTTCAACTTATACTTGAAAATAACATGACATGCAATATGAAGGGGAAACTCAGAAATCAGCCATTTAACAAGGTGTCAGTCAAGTTGAAGACTGTAAGCGAGGCTTCTAAATGCTTTCAAAGTTAAGCACCAGTTCCTACACCACTTTATGTAATTGAAACCTGATCCCTACTTGCAGCAAAACTTGCCTCAAGTTTGAGTGAAAATGATTGATTTACTCCATCATTTTAAAGGACAAAGATTATAGGGTGGTTGCACTTTATTTACCACGCAGCAAAATATGACTTTATAATGTGGAAACCTCTGAATTATAGCATCTCATAAACACATTTGCATTTGAATACCTTAAATAACCAGGCCTTAAACAAACAGGATAAACCCAGCAACTCAGCAGTCCCTACCCAAATTCAAAACTCATTTTACTACTGATTTGTCCATGAGGCAAATTTAAACCACTAAACATCTGTGAACTACAAAAATATAAAACAAACCCAACCACTTATATGGTTAAAGAAAAAACAATATCATTTCGTTTTATGCTTGTTAGTAAATTTTCAGGGCCCTAGATTACTTGGCCACTGCCACAGCCCCATCCTCACATGTTTCAACATTGAGACCTTTCTCCATTAAGGAAAGGTCCAAGCCAGCATCTCGCATTGGAGAGAATAAATCCTGACATTCATTACTCTGTGGCCCAGAATGGAGCCATCAGGAGCAAACTGGCCTCTAATGAGACAGTGGTACCTTTTCAGCATGGCTCTCTAATTAAAAAGACATGACCGCGGCCTAAAGTTGAAATAGTCAGGCCGCTGGAAGATTGTGGTGGCATGCTTCCTGACACTTAACTCAATTAATGAGCAACATGACTTCAATTAGCCTGTCCTGGGACCGCAGAGAACATGGAAGCCTCAGAAACTATGCTACCTCTCTCTCTTTCTCTCTTTGTATGTGTCAGGTAGCTGACAGTTTGATTCAGACTTAACCTGGAACAAATTTACCTACAAACTTCATTATCCAATTCATTTTCCCAAGCTCAACTGTTGCTTTTATGCACTTGTGAACACAACATGAGTAAATAAACATGTCCAGGCATGTGTCTGTTATTTCTGAAGGAGGAAAGTCAGTGATCATTTACACTTGTCAGACTAGGTATAAACACTGGGTATTATTTATGCTGAATACATGGTCACAAAAATGTATTTACCAAAGACAATTTATCAGCATGGTTCTCCTTTCTCCTATTAAAAAATGAATAAAACTGCACAATAATACACAAACATTCACTGAAAGCCTGAACGGATCCTACTAGACAATAAGTACCGTCTTGCAGATGGCACCAGTTGTGGCCTGGACGCTAGACAGGGTTAACTAGCTGAATTCCCGTGAAGAAAATTTCTACTCTTTGCCTCAAGCAAAGGCACTCCCTTGAAATCAAAAACCTTGCAGAGTAAATTCCTTCCAGAATATAAGAAGGAGGGGAAATGTCAGCGCTCAGATATTTCGAGTGCCTTAGGTACAGCCATTTTTGATGAGCCGGACATACATGGAGTTGGATGGGACCACTTGAAGTACTACCAGTCTGATGCATCCAGTGAGTCAATGCACACCTGTTTTGATGCATTGCTTTTTCAAAAAAGCATCAGCACTAGATACCATGAAACTAAGCC
This sequence comes from Nematalosa erebi, assembly GCA_036025975.1. NCBI lineage: Eukaryota > Metazoa > Chordata > Actinopteri > Clupeiformes > Clupeidae > Nematalosa > Nematalosa erebi. The sequence goes on along the minus strand of JAVQKI010471970.1, from coordinate 8,029 downwards.
TAGCTTATGCGAGTTGCCTTCTTCTCCACAGAGAGATTTATGGACAAGACAAGCTCACTACTGAAGCCCCACACTGCTTGTGAAGCAGCTGGCAAAGGGACCTCAGCGCACGGTAATGTTTCACCCAGGAATATATAAACTGACTCAGGATTTAGGGGGATTCATAATTCTCCCTGATAAAAACCACAGCTAAATCTATGGATTTCCAGTAAGTCATCAGATGGACCGTGGGGAGCAGGGGGAGTGTGTGTGTGTGTGTGTGTGTTTGTGTGTGTGTGTGTTGGGGGAGTGGGGGGCTCTCTGTGGCCACTCCATGTTTCCTGAACCTGGGGCTTCTGAACCTGTCCCTGGCATGACCCCACACAGGAAATCAGTCCAGTGTGTGGCGAGTCGCAGGCCTCCCCACCCGCCTCCTGGCTGTGGGCACAGACGGCCCTAGTGGAGGCTGACCCCTCCGAGCCCCCCCACATCCCAAACTCCACTCCCACGCGGTGGCCCCAGGCACTGGATACTAACTCACTGACATCCCCTCTCTCTCTCTTTTTCTTGTTCAGTCCTCATACACACTATGCCCACGGGGGCTGGTACTGAACTGCCGTGGGGTACAGAAGTATGGACTCTGCATCCAGTACTCAGCTGGGACACAGACATTCCAGCTATACCAGGAGTCTAAAACATGCCGCCGGGGGCCAGATCCGGCCCATCCAGCATTTCATACAAAAAAACTTTACTTATGCAGCCATGCTGAACATGCGCAAAATGACGATATTAAATAATTGCGCCTCCACAATACAATGCGGGCAGCCCTGCTTGCACAGCATGTCACACAACTATGAGACTAATGCTTAACTATCGATAGGAAAGGAAGACAAAATTAAGTGGTGAGGATGTCAGAACAGACACATTGGACTCGTGATGGTCAGAAACACGAAACATGCAATTGTTCCTCTCAACAGTAGATTGTGGTCACGTATGTAGACAAGGTATGGCAGCCCTCTGAGGGAAAGCATAATGCTCATATGGCCCGTGATAAAAATGAGTTTGAGATCCCTGAACTACACCATTGCAAGCTTCACTCATCAAATCAAGTGTCAACATCCTGTGACTGGATTATGCTTCTGATTTAATGATATGTTGATTATCTTTATGGGTCGTACATCACCATGGGTCACTGGCCACATAGACAGTGTGTCAACAGTCACGGATAACTGTAATTGACAAGACACAAAAGAAAGTCCTGACCCTATTTGTAGCCGAGGGTGAAGTGTCCATGAGGTACATGTCCTCTGGAGACCCCCAGTGTCGGTCAGAAGTGTCCAAACAGGGGGATCTCTGTGCGGGTGTTTGGTTTTTTTTCCAGGGTGGCCTCACATGCTCCCCCTGTCCATGTTTGGGCGTCTTTGTCTCGACGGCGCTCCGACAAAGTGTGGCCCCACCCTCCTGGGCACCCACTAAGTGAAAGAGCATCGCCAGCCAACCTGAGGTTTGCATTAGAATGAGAGGAGAGGAGAGGAGGCGAGGGGGGTGAGGAGGTAATTGAATTATGCTCCCATGAATGCAAAGAGAGATGATCCCAGATGAACAGGATGAGCTTTCGCCTTGGCGGGAGACAGAGGCCAGCTCTGTGTCCAGCGTCCTGACGGCCAGCTGAGGGGCTGACTGACAGCTGCTGACCCCGGGGTCATCAGACAGGACAGAGGCAGTCTGGGAAACGAGGGTTTGTAGCAGAAAGCCCTCATGCAGGGTAGGTTGTGTGTTGGGGGTTAAAAGAAAGGCAGGGGTGACTGTCCTTTCCATGACCCTTTGGCGAAGCTTATGAAACACAATCAAGTAGATACTCTCAGTTGACTGACAACATACTACTGGCTTAATGCCTCATAAATCCGCAGTCAGTTTAGGCAGCAATGATAATCAGCTTGAGGAACTGTTAAATAGGCCTACTTGCTGAGAGGGTGGATTGATTCTTTTGCGCAGTGTTGAACCAAAGACCAACTGAGGTAGAGATCAGTTTCCTATTTGGACATTTGAGAGATTGCAGATGGTTTACTACAGACATAATATTATTTTATTGTCCACTCATCACCACTTCTCTGTAATGTTGTAACTTGCCCTATTTAACTATGTTTATTGTATTATTCCATGTAAATACCAACATTTTGTTGTATCTGCACATGCAAATTAATCAGCATGGAAACTTTGTATTGGGAGAGGGCTGCTTGAAGGAAAGTAGGGTTTATCATGCTGGGCCCTCTGTAGGCCTGACTGTATTTAATCAAGGACAGCAGCCCAATGGGCTCTTGCCTCTTACTCACAAGCCCCAGGAATCCATAAACAGGCAAGTCCATGGACCCATCTGGATATCAGTTGACCAAGCTGGTCTGGATGCACACCAGTGCTAAAAATAAATAATCCCTAAATGTGTTTATAGTGGATGGGGAACCAGAGGCAGAGCGTCCCTGTGACCTGTGTCTCTGATTCAATTAGCAGTGGGCGCACAATGACCATGAAGCAGGCTCTTGAACACGGATGCACAGCCATGGGATTTTCATTAGCCAGGGCCCGAGGACGGGAACCTCTCGGCAGATATGGCTAACCTCTAGCAGGCTGACTCAAACGCTACATCACCCTCTCCTGTGATCCAAGACCCTACAGTTGAGTCGTCTTGGCCATCGCCTGCGAGAAAAGCTGAGTGCAGACTACCCTGCTTTTATTGGGTGGCTCGACTCGTTCAAAAACAGGTGGGATGTTTATAATTACAATATGTAAAGTCAGCACTCTACAATATCTCATTAAACACCTGTGATATATAGAAGAGACAGACTTACTCCTTATTAGAGGTGAGTGGAAGGTGTAAATCACACACACACACGCAAAGTTATTAATAAGGTTACCCAAAAAGCATCCACAAGAAACATATCTGGTAAATATTCTGGTAAATATAAAATATTCAAAACTTGTTTTATTCAGACGAAGCAACCTGTACAGGTTAAGCACACTTTAAATCAGATGTGAACTGCAATACTATCCTAAGGAATGGTGCAGATTCCCCACTTTGGGCCCACCCCACAGACTTTATCAAACATCATGTTATTTTCATGCTGAATAAAAATGCTGTATCCATTTTAAGATAAGCTTTTGTTATCATATGAGAGCTGAGTAAAAAAGCATGAATTTTTGGGTCATCTGATTTCACGAAGAGACAATGTTCCCTATTAAAAATAACACCATGAAAAGCCTGGTAAAATAAGAAAAGCATTAATTTACCATCTCTCTTCCATGGCCCCAGTGTCACTTGTTCCCCAGAGTTAACGTCCAAATACAGAATAGACCATTATTTTCAGCCGACTCGTTTAACTATGTCATGAGTCATGTTTGAGTGGAACAGAAAGACGTTCATTTAGCCTGTCACTACAGGACGGATGAGCGGTCAAACCGCTTCAAAGCACTTCGCAGTATGCATGCCAATATTCTGCCACTAGCGAGAAGGACACCAATAATTTTTGGGAAAAGATATAATACGATGCAGCATTGTGCCGTGAATAAAACTAGTAAGGAGATATTTTTAGCTATCTATTAAGCTCTGTTTTGCCTATTTTATTTTATGTCTCGTGTTTAGCGGTCCTACTTTCCCCACTATAATACGCCAGCTTTTGCAGACTGTTTCCATCCCTGCATTCTTCCTTAAAAGAGAATAAATAAAACAAAAAATCGATAAAATTATTCCTGATATTAGTAGATAGTTTTGGCTGAGAAACAAGCCCAATAATGATAAATATGCATATGAATTCTAATTCATTTTGCGCAATCCAAATAAGCGTGTTTGTTTTGCAGAATAAACTCGATGGAGAAAAAGAAAAAATCAGCAGTTCACATTAGCTCAATTCTCACGAATTGTAGAGCCGTAAAAAGCGAAACAGGCTACTGTAAATTTTAAACTGCAAACATACGCCGCTGATCATCAAGCATGGAAGATTTGCGTTTTTGACGACTGTAACATATTTTGACAAAGGAAATTCAAATGTAAAACATTAGCCTACCTTTCTGTCACTACACGAGGAATATGGACCATGAAACCCTAAGGTCACAAGCAGTTTTGAGCCGTTATAGTTCTTTCCCTATAGGTTCAAGTGCCTGAAATTGGCTACAACTCGAAGGCCCTTCCTGGCCCCGTAACTCTCAGCCTGCTCTCCGAAGTGGTCATTGCTGAGGTACGTAGCTCTCCAAGCTGTGACAAGGAAACATTAGGGTGCATTTATGCGTTTATATATAAAGCCTGAGCTCTCAGCCAGTAGGCCACATCATAATAGGTACCATTTCACGGAGAGAAAGGAGTTACATATTTTACAAATTAGCTTTGGATTTGAATAATAAAAGATACGTGATTGCTGAATTGTTTATAACATCCTTCTCTTGTGTAATTTTCACAATGAGGAGATTAGAAGTATGAAAAGGAAATGTGATGAAGTAAGTGCCTTATTAAATAGAGTCCCTCCTGGGATTTATCAAGAGCTGAGACAGTGTCCTCTCAAGTTACCTTCTTCGTGGTGGTGAAACTAAATACAGGGCTACAGAGTACAGTAATCCCCAGTCTGCAGTCTACAGCAGGGACCTGACTTTCGGTGCACAGACCAATGGAGATGTGATCAGTAAGATGAAGCTGTGGTCCCTCTTCCCTTACAGTGGCAGTTGACTTTGTGTTTGTGTGTGTGTGTGTGTGTGTGTGTGTGTGGCTCTGTGTGTGAACTATTAAAAAACCAGATGGGAGAACTGAGGACTTTTTGAAAACTCTCCCGGTCTTGGCAACGCGGTGAGATTTCAAAATCATTCCCACTCTTGGTCAAACAGAGACAATTTGAAGCAGAGAGAAGCACATATTCAGGTGGTTTTATTTTTGACATGCCCAGTGGCCTTTGGCATAGAGGTTAGAACTGGCCCACAAGAATGCCAGGGCCGGTGGATTCTAGCCGTTGTTCCAGTTGGATTTGAGGCAGCTGTGTAAGCCACAGTGAACAGGACTACATGGGGTCACCCATCCTGTCCATGAAGCTCATCCTCTCACCATGGCCTGAGGCACCTTGAGTGACCCTCTGGTCCCACCACCCAGATGGGGCTACACAACCCCAGCGCTTGGAGCTCACCAGCTCCTTATCAGAAGCATTCCTCCCCTCTCTCTCTCTCTCAAGGGTCTCCAGAGTTTATCTTGCTTAATTTTGTGACTTTGCCCTGTGGATTGCGTGTTTTGGCCTTGCCAGCGCTCAGCCTTCAAACACTCCCACCAATGCACGTACTTGAACAGACACATACATATACACAAACACGCATACACACACACACAAACACATACTCTAAAACGTGACTATGGTGTGTCTTAGCTAAAAAGCCTGAAAGAAAACAGTGCAGGAGAATAGAAAAAAGAAACCACATTAGCGGGGCCCTTTGGCAGGCGGGCACTCTCTGGCAATTTGGGATGGACTCCTCTGACCACAGGCAGAGGCCAACAGCTGGAGCAGGCCTCCATCGAGTCCGCCGGCACTCAGGAGATCCCTATCAGACAACGAAGGGGAAAGCTTCTCTCTTTCTCTCTCTCCCTCGCCCCCCTACACTCTCCAGTCCCACTACCCACCGCACCCCCTCCCCCAAATACACACACACACACACACACACACTGCTCACAGGAATGTGTGCTGAAATGGCCGAACCAAAGCTTGGCTGAACAAGGGGAGCCTGCGTGACTATAGAAAGACGGCAAACCCAGAATGAGACACACTGGCTTCCCCACAGCGAGAGGAACATTGCTTCCATGTTGCGCACGACAGCACAGCCTCCTTCTCCAAAAGCAGCAGGCTGACCTTGACAGAGAGACACTGGTTGAAATCAAACACAAACAGTTTGGAAATACTTTGCACTTGATACAATAGAAAGCAGCTGCAAATGGTAAATGGTGTAGTGGTGCGGATCTGATTCAATCTGAAAATGGCCATGCATGCATACATGTGTGTCAGCACTAAAGCGGAGGAGGCTGAGGCAAAGTCATTAGATGATGTCAAACAGGGATACTCACAACCATCTATCCTGTCCTTATAGGCCTCCCCTCCTGAAGCCCGAGCAGGGGTGCGCATCATGTGAGCGGTATTCATGACAGAGCATCTGAGTTTTAATTTGGGGGGGGGGGCCTTGGTCAGGTTTAGGGCAAGGTAAAGCTAAACCTCGCTGCGCTCTACCTAAACGACGCGCCGGAGACCGGGGGGCTCACTGGAGCGCGGATAATGTAATTTATGGGCGCTCGGCAGCAGCTGGATTTGCACTTCCGAGCAAGGGATTCCGTTACAGTGAGCGGAACCTGTCTGACGGGGACGGCCCGCAGTGGCAGCCCTGCGGAGTTCAGCATCGGTGCAGCCCCTCGGCTGGCTAACGTTAGCGCCCCAGTGCAGGCTCCTCTCCCCCACACCACCACCACCACCCCACTGCACAGCACTGGCTAACCCCTCATTCTACTCAGCAAGCCATCCCATAAAGCACAGAGGCTTTCCTGCTTGGGCTCACATACAGTAGAATGGTTCTTTCAGGCCCCAACAGCCACCAAGCAGTTAAGATAGAAAAGCCCAACCCCACCTGGATCCTGACTGGCCACCTGACCAGAGGGAATTAATAAAAGTTTGGTGTGACAGACAAGCACACCAAGAGGCTCAGGCCAGTGGCACTGGAGATGAGCCTGTGAGTTATCTGCTTTTTGTCGTCTTTAGGCTTCTAAGCTGTCTTAAGGTATTCCAGTCCAATTACCGTCTCCACTCAAAATCCTGCCAGAGAGGCAAGAAAAACAGCAGAGGCAACTGGATATGGAATCGAAGACCAGACAACAGAGATCCTCAGCTTTGGGTTTCAACTACTGTATTGACTCACTTTGCACTGGAATGTTCCATTGATCGCAGGTCTGATAAAACTGCTAGTCAGGTGGGAGAAATAATGCATTTTTACACACATATTTCAATGACCTGTCAATCCCTTTTCCTTTTACATTCTTAGCTGACAGATAACACCCACATACTTGTTAAAGAGAGGACAGCGGAAGTGACATGCACACAAATACACACACACACGCACACATGGACACAAGGTGTCGTAAGCGGGCGCTGTCCCTGCGGTCCGGCTGTGAACTCTCTGTGGCCAGCCACCCCCCAGACAGCCACCCCTCAGGCCTCAGTCTCCAAAGGCTGGAGTTTTGCCCCCGAGGGGAGAAACATCGACTCGCTCCTCTCTCCCTCTCCAAACGGCCTTTCCCCTGTGCTTTCAAAAGCTCCCTGTGTCACCAGACTGATTAAAACAAACACAGGCCGTATTTTGGTATCTAATCCAATTGTGCTCTTTTTCTTCAAGACAGCCCTGGAGCGCGCAGAGTATTGGGTGTCCTGGGACTCTGGGCTCCCCCGCCACCCCCATCCCCACCCCAAGCCCGAGCGTCCCCCCGTCCGTAACGGATCTTAGATTTCAAACACTCTGGGACATCACATATGGTGGGTGAGGAGTAAATACAGTTATTACAAGTTAAAACAGAAAAACCTTTGCATGCACAAGCACGATACTTAGGGCATGCCTCTGTTATTGCAGGCACTGGCTTGGATAAATAAATGGCTGAATGAGAATGGCTGTGTGTGGCTGCCTCAGTGGCCATTTAGCATTTCGCATGTGTTTATATGTGTATCTGGGCATATGTGTGTATGTGGTTATATGTGTATATATGTTCATGTGTTTATATGTGTATTTATGTGCGTGTGTTTATATATGTGTGCATGTGTTTATGTGTGTAAATTGGCATATGTGTGCATGTATTTATACAGTATGTGTATATGGGCATATGTGTGTATGTGCATGACCAAAAAATGCAATGATGTGCCACTTGTTTTATCAATGTATGCAATGCATGCAAATGCATATATGTCTGAAAATGAGAATTAGTGTATTTCTTTGTGTCCAAGCGTGTGTGCATATGTCCATGTGTGTGTCCTGTGTGTGTGTGTGTGTGTGTGTGTGT
>JAVQKI010471866.1:0-12909 GCA_036025975.1 Nematalosa erebi | reverse complement strand
ATTTTAATATCCCTACAAGAGGATCAAACCCCCCCCAACACGGGCACATCTGAAGAGGCAAGGAAAGGTAAGCAAGATTTGGTCATTACCATGGTCAATACAGAGTTAGATGAACAAGGCAGCTGACGATTCAAACTACAATTAGCTCACACTTATTCGTTCGATCAAAAACAAGCCTGTTGTAAGCGTACAGGCTACTTACTAAATCAATGCCAGTCGTCCCTCCGGCGTGCGTCTCTGTGTCCAGTTCACTTTTGATAGGCTACATGGCAGAAAGCAAAACACTCCACATCAGTAGCTTCACAGCACCGTCAGGTACACCACCAATTTGAAGGTCGAGGCCAAGGCTGGGTTAGGCTAGGTCTGTGGTTGCAGCGGCATCATCTCTCAACACGTCTTTCACTCACTCTTTTACGGCGCTTCCGTAGCTCTTCCTCTGTAGATTTGAGCTCAAATATATAAGGACCGCTATCAAATTAAAATGTGTCATCGTCTAAAAAATTTCTCATAACACTCGGTGTCCTCATATCCTTGCAAAATTTGCCAACTCATGTTGCACCAAGTCCAGTCCACAACTAGTGGAAATAAGAATGTGACTGATCAGATGTGCATGTAGTTTTCTTCACGTGTAGCCTCCTTGGCTACAGAACATTTTCCGTCAGCAAGATTCCCATCACTGAGTAGTAAACCCTTTTGAGAAAGTTCACACCATTTGTTGTACAGACAGTCACCATATATTTTCAGCTGGAATCCAAGCACATCGGCAGAATTCATTTTGCAATCTGTTCCCCTATCTTACGTTTCGTTCATGCTCGTCAATAGACTTATCGTGACTTAATTTGAAGATGGCGGCGACCGGAAAATTCCCTGTAGGTACTGTCTGTATAAACTGGCTTCATAAATAAACTAGCTGTGCACTTCCAAAGTTCTCAGTGTCTCGTTTTAAATGTCAGGGCCCTAAGAAGTCTACAAATGAAGTGGAGTTACTTTGAACATTGTGAATGGTGTAAAAATAGCGATTTAGCTGCATAGGCTACATGATGCCCCCACAGCTAGCATTTTAGCCTAATCGAAGCTACGGCTAATAACGGTGTACTACGGAGCACTTGGGGTGAACGGAGGTGGGTATTTGATATACATTTGTACTCGGTAACATCTTTCAATACATTCCAGGTCCATTTCACACCGAACTTCTCCTTTAAAGCTAACAACAGATCTACCAATTGTTTCAGTCTATCATGATTAGAATGAGATCGAGTGGGCCAGACCTTCAGACTTATTGTGGCACAATTGCGAGTTGGTTATGAGCACAAACCTAACTATTAAGTTGTCGGTATTACAAAGGTGCACTATGAGATCTTGCATGGTTTTTAGTGCGATTTCTTTTTTGTCTCAGTTCGTAGGCATCTCCCCTTGATCAGCTTGTAGACAACACAGGGGCTATAATCCTCAAACAAACACTAGGGGCACAGGCTGTACACCAGAACATGACAAACTACGTTCCAGCCAAACACTAACAAGAGGGTTAGGGGAGGGGGTGGGGGTTAGTGAGCATGCACATATGGGTGGGGGGACAGTGAGCAAAGTTCTTTTAATAGTGTGAATTTGAGAGTAACATTTGTTTGGTATTTTAGTATTTACATCGAACATCAGCAGAAGTGACTTCATGCAGGATCTCATAGTGCACCTTTAATGTCATAATTGGTATCATAGAAAAGACAAGTTAGGATATTATCAAACATGTTTGATTCAGTCTGACTCAGTCGTAATTGAGTCAACAGTGGAAAGAATCCAGACGTGACTGAACACCACGACTACTGTCGATTACCTGGAATTACCTGACTGACTGACTGGCCTGGACATTCCATTGTCTTAATATCGGGGTTGATAATCAGGTCTGCTCCAAGCTTAAAGCACAGTGCAGAAGAGCATCTCAAGACAACCTTAGACAACCTTAGTCGGACATAGACACCATTATTTATCGAAGATCTATTTATTATGTATTAAGAATACTTGTTCAGTACGCATGTGTTTTAAAACCTCTGTCTCTCTGTCTCTCTTTCTCTCAGGTGACTGTCCTCTGCCCTCTAGTCACCCAGCAGTCAGTCAGCTCCCAGCTCTTCGGCCTGACCCTCACCATTACCCAACTATTGATGAGCCTCTACCTCCTAGTAAGACTTAATCCTCTCTCTCTCTCTCTCTCTCTCTCTGTAACTGTATGTTTATGCTTACTCTGTGTGTGTGTGTGTGTGTGTTTGTGTGTGTGTATGTATTTAGACTGGGAGGCCCGTATCGACAGCCATGGCCGGGTTTTCTATGTGGACCACATCAACCGCACCACCACCTGGCAAAGGCCCACTACCGCTGCCACTCCAGACGGCCTTCGCCGCTCCGGCTCTGTCCAGCAGATGGAACAGCTCAACAGGAGGTGTGTGCGTGTGTGTGTGTGTCTATATTGAGTGGTGAGGGGCGTAAGGAGTGAAAAAGTGTGGGTGGACTTTTGTCATATTTCCTCCAGTTCTGTACTTCCCTCTCCCACTCGTTCTCACCTAATCTCTGCTTATTTATACCTGTGCTTGTTTTGCCTCTCATTATTACTCTCATGTATTTTGTGCTTCCTCCTCTACTCTCTCTCATGCTGCATATTTTTCCTCTTCTCTCTCTGTATCTCTCTTCCTTGCTTTCTGTCTATTTCTCGGCAGTACATGAGTCTGTTCAAACTAATGTGGGTTGCTTTCACAGAAGTCCCCTTCGCCAGTATAATGTGATAGGTTTAAAGTAGGCAGATGAAGACGCTACAGTTTCTAGAGATTAGTGTAAGGATACAGACACGGTGACGGCATTCCCCTTCAGGTTAAACAGAACATGCTTGCCCTTCATGAGATTTCCATGGACGGACAATAGGAACATGCTCAAAATGTTCAAAATGCCTAATGCTAGCATTAAAATGTTTTCAACAGTGTTGCACATTCTTGTGCAAAAACACAAGAGATCTAAAGTTCGTATAAAAGCCTGCTGTGAGCTGACCAAAACAAGACCTCCACCTGGGACTGTCTGACTCTCTGAGTGGTAAAAACAGTGGCCATGTTGTCTGACAGAGCATGGTTTTGCACTAGCAAAGAAAAGCAGAGCAGCAGACCTACATGCACAGTAGCTGAGGCCAGCAAACCAAAGTGTAACCATAAATTTTTATAACTTTAGTATTACTGCAGTGGGTATAATATCCTTAGACAGAGCACCAATCACATATTTGCACGAGGAGCAACCAATTATAAAATGAGAGTAGAGAGAAAAAGAACAAAGCAACATGCATACTTTCTGCCCTTCCATCTTTGTAGGGTTATGTGAAGAGTGATTGGGATTGGACCTGGGAAGCAACAGCACTTGACTAGGAAAGAAAGAAAAACTGTGATCTGAACTTTGGAAATCTGCTTATGCAGTGATTATCAGATATATCTATCTATCTATTAATGAAACATCTGTCTGTGTGTCATTCTGTTTGTCCTCCCGTTTGTCTGTTCCACGCATAACTCCGAACCACTCATCCGACTGATCTCAAATTTGGAGTGCGTCATCCTAATGTTACACATGTGTGCAGTGCCAAGTTTCATGTTATTAGGGCTTAAAATGCCAAAGATATATCGGTCAAACATGCTGCACTTGCCTGTTCTCACTTTGCTGCTCAGAGCACTGTGTCCACTCCCCCTTTCGCACAACAGCGCCCCCTTTGGCAACTCTCACGGTTGCATGCCTCTACAAACAGACTGTCCTCCCGAATATAGCCTACATAAATACATACAAATATATTACATATTTACATACTGTCAGAAGTTCAAGTGGGCCGGAATGCACCGGTACTGCAGGTAACTCAGGTAAATTACTCAGGTAAATTACTAAATAGATTCATTCATCGATGGTCGCGCAATGCTGTTAATAAATTGTGTGCACGGCTTTTATGTACAGTAAATTTCAACCTGACTGTCCTCTCTCTTAAGAGTGACAAGTTGTCGTTGTTCATTAAATCCGAACGTATCTCTCCGCCTTCACAAATACACGGCTATGTGCGGCCATATGCCTTCCTTCAACAAGTCACTTGCTGACGTTATGTTTTCTGCACTCGATCTCCGGCCAGACTAAATGTTGGTGCTTCACGCAAACAGACAGCATTTTACAGTTCTAGCCAAAGCAAGTGGACGTTGGAGTGGAGTTAAACGTTTTTTAATTGAAATTCCTTAATGTGTTGTTCAGGAATGTTTGCATATTGCCATATCAGTGTAGATGGACCAAAATTAAACCATTACATGTCAAGCAAATAAGTAGTGTGCTACTTGGAACGACAGTGACACTATCGTATCCAAACAGGGTATGTTGTTTTTTTTGGTTGTTGTTGTTGTTGTTGCTGTTGCACCAACCAGTGACAGTTTGCTCATTGGTAAGGCGCAGGGCCATGCGGGCAGTGTGGACAAGGGCCAGCCCACACCAGACCCTAACGGGGCCATATGGGTTTGGTGTGGGCTGGTCCTGGCCCACACTACCCGCACTGACCCCACGCGGGCACCCTACATCAGCTTAAAGTGGGCCAGACAGGGGCCTGTGCAGGCTTGCTTCCTGGGAGGATAAGCACAGAAAACTAAAGCACTGCACACATATACTGTTTATAAACATTCTGTTATTGTTACTCTCTGCTCCTTTCACCTGATATCACCCTGTTAAACAATAAGGTAGCCTATACAAAACACACAACACTCTGGCAATCTTCTACGGGCTCTGCACTAGTTGCTTAATAATGCACAAATTGGTTTAGTAAGGTTTTTGTAAGTTCATGTGGAGAGGTGACTTTTATAGGCCTACTGAATGTCTGTTCAAGCAGCACCACCCAAATATCCACCTAAGCAAGCTGAGTGGGCTCACTGCGGAGGCCGGGTCTGAGGTTAGTGGGGCCTGCTGGTAAGATGTGCTGGGCGGTTTCTGCTCAATTTAGTGAATAAGTGCCATATGCTGATGACTCAGTGCTCCCACATGTATCCGGAGTGCAAGTGTGACTTGCTTCATGCCTCAGGCGGGGCCCACTCAGCAAACACACCAGACAGACTTCGGGCGCCCCCAACTGGACACAAGAGGAAAATATTTTTTAAAGAAATCAAGAGATGGTCCAACTGATATTTGGGCCTCAACTGTATTTTGTCAAGACATATGTTGTTAACAGGAGGAATTAACATTGGAAAGTAAAAGGACTGGTTCCTATTTCTCACTAATCTCTGACACCAGTCTGGTACGTGTACAGGAAGTGGTTTGTAACCACTGCCCTGTGGGTTACAGGAGGACAATTTCTGCTTTAGAGGGGCGTGCATTTGCTTTGTTAGAGGAGAGGAGTGGAGAGACAGGGTGGGCCGGGGGCTAGGCCAGCACATGGAAACACATCAGAGCAGCAAGGAAGAGGAGGCTGAAAGCCTTGTGTGGTATATGGCAGGCAAGGCCCTATCAGGGCCTGTGATTACAGGGGATAGATACAGAGGAAGGGTGCTCTCTGCTCTCTCTCTCTCTCGCTCTCTTTCTCTCTCTCTCTCTCTCTCTCTGTCTCTGTGTATGTATGTATGTGTTTGAATGGGCGAATCGTGAACTAGTGAAATGCACCCGGTGAACACACAGTGAGGCGAAGCACACACTAACCTGGCGCAGTGGGCTGCCTGCTTCAGCGCGGAAGTAGTGAGGTATTAGGTGTTAGGTGTTAGGTGAGGTATTAGGTGCCTTGGTCAAGCGCACTTCAACTGTCGGGATCTGGTACTGGTCGGGATCAACCCAGCAACCCTTTAATTTCAAGCCCAAAGCCCTAACCAGTAGGCCACGGTTGCCTCAGAAAGAGTAGTCTCATGTCCAGATAACACTAGGCCCCAGTCACCTCCCATGTGTGGCATTCACTTAATCATGATAACGTGTTATGTCACTCTTATGTAGACACCAAATCAAGTGTTGCCACTTGTTTCATTAAAACAATAGCAAGATTTCTGACTAGATACAATGTGTGTCTTTCATTCTTAAGCAGAAATTTACAAGAGAAAGAATAATTAATCTAAAGTTGTATCACATCTTGTTCTGAACTGGTTCGATTTGTAGTGTAACAAAGATCGTTTTTCAACCGTCTCTGGTAGGAAGTACTGTATCAACTTTTCAAGCATTCTATTTATGTTGTCAAATGGGTTGTTGCCAGGTATCAAACGATCCAGAGAACCATGGCAACGGAGAGGAGGGATGAAGAGGGAAGCGGCTCCAGAGGGGAGAGAGCAGGCAACAGTGAAACAGATTCACCACCCCTCACCCATGGTAAACCAGCTCTTTTCTCTATCTGTGGTGTACTGTATGTGTGTGTATGTGTGTGTGTGTGTGTGTGTGTGTGTGTGTGTGTGTGTGTGTGTGTGTATATGTGTAGCATGCAGACAGAGAGTGACATATCCACACACACACACACACACACACACACACACACGTGCATTTGTTTTGCAGAGTTGAGAAGGGACACACCATGCTCTCCAGGCCATTGTCAGAAGATCACCCAGCTGCTCCAGAGCCCGGCAGTCAAATTCATCACACACCCTGAGTTCTTCACTGTCCTGCATGCCAACTATGTGAGTATCCTAATGCTTACTGGGTATACCATCCCACTTGTCTGTTTGTGAGAGTACATGTAATACACTGTTCAGTGTATGTATGACTGATGAGATCATACTTATGCACACACTCTGTACTTGTCTTTAAAATCATCACTGTTCTTTCTCTCTGTCTCCCCCTTCTCTCTCTCTCTCTCTCTCTCTCTCTCTCTCTCTCTCTCTCTTTCTCTCTCTTTCTCTCTCTCGCTCTCTCTCTTTGTGTCATTCTCTTGGGTGAGTCAGGGTGCTTATCGGATGTTCACCAACAGTTCCTGCCTGAAACACATGATCCTGAAGATCAGGCGGGACGCACGCAATTTTGAGCGTTACCAGCACAACCGCGACCTGGTCACCTTTCTCAACAGGTTCGCTGATGCCCAGCTGGAACTTCCTCGGGGCTGGGAAATTAAGACTGACCCACAAGGAAAGGTACTTGCACTCAGGATTCACACACCTCTCCATTTAAGCTGTGTCGCTTATGGGGTTTCAGAAGGAAGGTATCCAAAGTAATTCAAAATCACTTGGAGAGCAACAGAGAAACCTTTACCAAGGCCAAATCTCTCAGCAGTGAAAGAGAAACTAAATTTATCAAGGTGGGATGTGAGGGTAACTGGTTCTTCCTTGCAATGCAAAAGGCTTTTTTTTGGCCAATGCAACACATTCTCACCAATCATAAAAATACAACAGATGATTTTTGTGTAATGTACTAACTCAGACTTCTTTCATACTCTAAGGGTGGCTCTAAGGGTGCACATCACTCCCTCAAAGAGACAGACACTGACCCATAGTCAAACTAGACTCAGAGAGGGTAAAAGCGAAGTGAGAGGCGCAAACATTCGTTAAGTTTCATGTTCTGTTTTCACAAGGTAGAGTAGGGAATCCCCCTTTATGCAGACCAAGAGTCAAGCCCTCATACGCTGATACAGAAGATCATTGAAAAGTTAATAGTGACGTTATGTGACACTCCCACTTAAGCTGACCGGAACTATTCACATTTGCTCCTGTTGTAACACATTATGTTGCTTTATCTTGGTCAGTATTCAGTGATCTTTGGTCATACTGTATGAAATCTGCAGAAATGCAGTGGTCCCTCCCTGCGATGAGGAACTCATCTAGAGTGTTCAATAAGAAACAAGGAGGCCTCTGTGAATCCATCAATAATCATGCTTTTACTAAAGGAGATCACTCTTCATAAATATTTAAACATCGCACCATGTAGTTTAAATTCTTAATAGCTTTTCCAGACTGATGAAACTAAAATGAATGCATTTAGTCGAGTTTGTGTGTATCACGTGTGAGTTGCTCTTGATGAATGCCGCAGAAGAATACGTGTTGTGCCAAACTGAAAGAATTGCAATAAAATGTGGGATAGAATGTAGGAATGCTATCGTTGAAGTAGAGTGTATATCAGGAATGCCGTGATTGTGTGGGATGTCAACCCTTGCTCTTGTGGTTGCAGTCATTCTTTGTGGACCACAACAGCCGTGCCACCACCTTCATAGATCCCCGTATCCCGCTGCAGAATGGCCGACTGCCCAACCATCTTACTCACCGCCAGCATCTGCAGAGACTACGTAGCTATAGCGCCGGAGAGGTGTGTGTTGAGTGTGTTGTGTATGGATTTGTGGGGAAGGGGTGGGGGGGTGAGAAGTGAGAGAGGGTGTGTGAGTTTGTCTGTGTGCTCCATTTCTTATGTTTCTGAATGTCGGCATGCAGGTGTGTATTTACCACACAGATGAGTACAATAAATTTGATCTGTTTAACCAATACAATTTGGAGAACCTTAGTCCAGTTGATTTTGCAAAGTGCATGTCCAGAGAAGTAATCATGTCCCACTGCAGGCATTTCATCTCTTCACTTCACAAACAGCAGTAGAATCTGGAGGAGGTGTGATATGGCACATTTCTCTTGTATCCAGGCAACACAGAGACAGCACCATTCCAGTTCCCATTCCAATCACCTGCTACCTTTGTGGCACTCAGTCTCAGAGTACTCACACTCGCACTCTCTGTGTGTGATAGATACATAGAGATGCTTTTCATCCCGAAGGAATGTACATGTGTGTGTGTTTCTTTGTGTGTGTGTGTGTAATGCTAACATAACTTCCATGAGTGTTTGAATCTGTAATTGCACATTACTGTAAAATGTGTGTGCCCGCATGTTAGTGTGTGTGTGTGTGTGTGTGTGTGATGTGTTTATAGAATTGAAAACTAATGCCAGAGATGTTATTGGTTTTCTCCTAGTTTTTACAGTTCAGCCTCACTTCTCCTAAATAGGGAGAAGCCAGTTCAGATAACCTCCTCTGCTCCTGCCTGTTCTTCAGTCACTTTGTCACATTGTTAGTAAATGACTTTCGGTCTCTTTCTTCTCTCTCCATAGGCATCTGAAGTGTCCCGCAGTCGTGGGGCATCTCTGCTCACACGGCCGGGGAACAGCCTTGTGGCCGCCATACGCAGCCAAAGCCAGCAGGAACCCGTGCCATTAGGTGCTGCGCTTTATGTCACATCACATCATGCCACATCACTCTCATCCGACATGCCTTAGGCTACAAACTTCAAATGCTAACACATCAATTAGTGTAGCCTGTTTCAAATTATAGAGGAGTGTAGTAGGGCGTAAAGAGCAGCTGCTGTGTAGAGGTCTGAATGACAGACTGAGATCTAGCCATTTTTAGAATCTTACAGTTTGCATTCATGTGGACACACGTCTGGCAAATGCACAGTGTTTTTCACATCTTCCTAGTAAATCTATATATAACTGATTGTGCAGCAGATACAGATATACACTATGGCTTCTGTGTATGACTCTTTAGATATGGCCTCTGGATGTTCCTGTATAGAGTATATGGCCTCATATACTGAATTGACTTCCCTAACAGTAGGTTAGGCATGTATCTGGTTATGTGTCACCTACCTGTGTTTCTATTTGTTGACCCTCACCATTTAAACTCACACCTGGCTGCACGTTTGTCTTGCCTGTCCTCGACAGCCTACAATGATAAGATTGTGGCGTTTCTACGGCAACCTAACATCTTTGAGGTGCTTCAGGAACGGCAGCCAAGCTTGGCCCGGAACCACTCGCTCAAGTATGCAACAGCTTTTTTGATGCTGGTTTTCAGCAGTATTTTAGAAAGGAAAAATACAATGTATAAATGTCTATATATAAATATGTATTTCACTTGCATTGTCACAATTGATTTTGCTGGTTTGTTGATGGTGTGTTGATCTTTTTTTGCTGTCTTGAACCCTTTTCTTTGCCAGTTACTGAGTCTCGGGAAAAAAACTAGCATAAAAACTGCATGTATTTTACTTGCTTACTATGTTGTGCAGCTCTGACTGTGATCTGTTTCTTTCTTGGTTGTGTCTTTGGATATCGGTGTGTGTGCACATTTGTGTGTGTGTGTGTGTGTGTGTGTGTGTGTGTGTGTTTATATGTGGGTTCTCAGAGAGAAGGTGCACCACATCCGCACAGAGGGAACCCAGAGACTGGAGAAGCTCTGTTGTGATGCTGACCTGGTCATGCTGCTCAGGTAGGCTCCCATGAAAGCATTAAAACCTTTGCAGATAGGATTGAGCCTAGATTTGCATTGCTTTGTGAATAATGAAATGTTTTGCTCCATTTCAAAATTGCATGGGTCACTTAATCCTTAACATGGAAGGGTAATTAAATAATTTCAGGGAAAACTATTATGGATGACATTTTCAGAAAAAAAAAAGAAAGAAGCTGCATCTATGCTTTCACCATATTAATCTTGTGTGTGTGTGTGTGTGTGTGTGTGTGTGTGTGTGTGTGTGTGTGTGTGTGTGTTGTTCACCTGCAGTCTATTTGAGGAGGAAATCATGTCCTACGTCCCCTTGTCCTCATTTCACCCAGGGTTCAACTTCTCACCCAGGTGTTCCCCTGGATCCTCGCCCCAGAACTCCCCAGGTTAGTGGATTGAGACCACTGATTTGTTTTGCTATATTTGAAAATAGTAGCAGTGTTGTCTATTTTCTCTTTTGAGTTGATCGTTTCACTTCACATTTACTCTACAAGTAGAATTTGAATGAAACAATTTGGATTCAGAGCATGGAATAATACAATTGAATAGAGTTTAGTAGATGTACTCTTGCATTGAACACTACGCTGTGAGTGAGTGATGTTGCATTGAGTAGTACACTGTGAGTTAGTGAGTGGAGATGTTTCATCGACCAGTATACTGTGAGTGAGTGGAGGTGTTGCACTGCATGTGTAACTGACTTTACTGACTTCATGCTGTTGCCCGGGGCACAAGGCATTCAGGAGCGGCTGCCCCTGCTCCCCGCCTGCTGTCTGCCTAGTGATAGCTCTCCAGGTCAGGGCCCACTTTCGTCTGCTCTGTCTAACCTACCCTCCCTATTAACCCATCTGATTCTCATTCTCCAGCTGTATTGTATGCCTTTTCATCATCTTGGACTCTACTGTTCCCATTCCCTGCTCTTTTAGAAACTAGATAAAAAGATTCAACCTTCTCCTGTTGTTCCTGTTGCCTCAGGCGACATGGTTGTGAATACCTTGCTTCTCCTGATCATTTTTCCTGGAGTTTTCAACATGGTGGTCATTTTCACCCTAGTACTTTCCATACATCAATCTTTAAAAAAAAAAAAAATCTGAATTCAGATTGATGATGACCTTATTTGAGGTGTATTTGATAGACCTGCATCATATCAGGGACCGGTCTGCCCCGGATGTATTTGGGGACGCACAGTTTCCTTAACAAGAATTGCTGTTGCTGTTTCTTTTTCCCTCTCTTGATCCTTCTGGTCTATACTGGCCTCATGTGACTGTGTGTCTGTTGCTCTGAATCCACAGGACAGTGTCTTTAAGCTAGAAAGTCCTCTGAATCTCCCTTTTTATCTTCTGTGCTCAGGGATACAGAGAGCCAGAGCACCAGCCCCCTATCGCAGAGACTTTGAGGCCAAACTTCGCAACTTCTACAGGAAACTGGAAGCCAAAGGATATGGCCAAGGCCCTGGAAAGATCAAGTAAGTCACCCATGCCAACAAAAAACAACAATATGTGACCAGAAAGAAATCACTAACAAAAAACACATGGTCCAAACAGTATACAGCATCCTTTGTTCCTCTATGATTTATGAATGAACATTGTTGAAACAACTGTATGTAAGCTAGATGCGTATGTAATTGTATTCATTTGTTTATGTCCAATATATGTTTGTAGAGTATGTTTACTGTACTTGAGTGCATATGATACTGTACATGTATATGCTCTCATACTGTACTATGCTCCTGGACATGTTTTGTGTTTCAGGCTAATAGTGAGGCGAGATCACCTGCTAGAGGGCACCTTTAACCAGGTGATGGCCTACTCACGCAAGGAGCTCCAGAGGAACAAACTCTACATCACATTTGTGGGAGAGGAAGGGTAGGAGTCCTCAGGAAATACACTCTCTACACCACAATGCAACCTCTCTCTGTTACTGGTAGTCATTAGCTTTGAATCACCAACAGCACAAATGGTTTAAAAGGCCCTTTCATCTTTTTGCCAAAGCCTCAGTGATGGGTATCTTTGTTAACACGTAATAGACATGGTCATATACATTATTCCAGGTTTTACATTCCATTAGGAACTCACTGTATCAACCTAATAACACTAGCTTTGTCTGTGAAGCAGGCTCTCTGGATACACTGTGCAATTTGGTATGTTGGAAATCTCCTCTCAACAGTTTGCCTCTTTGTGTTTGTGTGTGTGACATCCTTCTTTGTCTTTCCCTCAGCTTGGACTACAGCGGCCCGTCACGCGAGTTCTTCTTCCTGCTCTCCCAGGAGCTCTTTAACCCATACTACGGCCTGTTTGAGTACTCCGCCAACGACACTTACACAGTACAGATCAGTCCCATGTCTGCCTTCGTGGAGAACCATCTGGAATGGTGAGGCCCCTCGCTCCTGCGTTGCATAAACACACACACACTTCCTGTTTGGAAGAAGGAGGCAATGAGGGGCAGTTTTTTCCACAGTGGTGTATTAGCCGTTGGTGCTTCAAGCAGTGGGTGTCAAGATAAGCAAATGAATGAGCTTCTGAATGCTGTTAGCGAGTGCTAAGAGGGTCCCTTGTGTGTCGGTGGTTGTTGTAGTCTCGACTTGCTATTTTTGTTGGATGTGTTCCAATTCTGGATTCCAGAATGACCCTCACACTCTCCATAAATAGATGATGTTACTTCCAGGAAAAGCTTCCTCAAGCTACAAGTCAATATAATTTATGTTGTTTTTGTTTAGTTTAGTTGTTT
>JAVQKI010471839.1:0-14492 GCA_036025975.1 Nematalosa erebi | reverse complement strand
AATTAGCATCTATTAGTGCTACAGTTGATGAAGTACTGTAAGTACTGTACTTGCTTTAGGCTTGAGAGAGCAACAAATGATACTGTTAATGCTATCCAAGAGATGTGGAAGTGCTGATTTGAGGTGAAATCCATTTAACTTCCAGAGTATAACACAATGCTCATCACTCCCAATTCAATGCATTAAGGACATTTAGTCATTAACAAATTAGACATTAACTATGAAAGCAATCCACTTTTACATTGTTTCTTTTGAAGGTTTCTTTCCATCATACAAAAAAACAGTACTTGTAATCACTTAGCAATGAGACAAAAATTTGCTTTGAGCTAATAAAATAATTATTCATCTGAGACATCTGAGTTTTACATTCTGCTTGTCCTGATTCGGCTGCCGTCCCCAACCTTAAAGCACACTCTCAGAGATGGACTAGACCCACTCACCAGTTCAGCAGGTAGGCCTCAGAGAGGGAACCGGCATCTTCCTCCTACAACCAGCATGGGAAGTGACAGAGGCAA
This sequence comes from Nematalosa erebi, assembly GCA_036025975.1. Classification (NCBI taxonomy): domain Eukaryota; kingdom Metazoa; phylum Chordata; class Actinopteri; order Clupeiformes; family Clupeidae; genus Nematalosa; species Nematalosa erebi. The sequence goes on along the minus strand of JAVQKI010471839.1, from coordinate 13,977 downwards.
TGAAAGAGGAGGGGGAGGAGGAGGAGGAGGGGGAAAACAAAAGAAGAGGAAGAGGAAGACCATTAAGTCATTGTATACTCCAAGTGACAGGTGTCGCTCTACAAAATATGATAGCCACAATTTCTGTCTGTTGAGGTGTCAAGTTTTTTCAAAATTGAAACGGCACACATGGTGTCATAATAGGCCTCCTCTGTTTGGATATCAGTTCGAAAGTCTGCTGGAATTCCAGTTCTGTTGTGTGCTGCCATGGTCGTGATGTGCTAATTTGTTTTCATGGTGAGATGCCATGTCGAAATTGTCAAAGTTGTCGAAAAGCTGAAACTACTGTATGCAATGGTCTACTCGAAATTTTAACACTTAAAGCTGCAACATCTGTTGTCATCTGTCCAGTTCATTTTTATCAAGTGCCATTTGTCGCCTGGACAATAAAACTGACTCTCATCTCATCCATTTCATGATTGACCCAAAATGCTTTCTCTGTAACTAGGCCTACACTGGCCTAGGCTATTCGTTGCAAAAGCGTTAAGTCAAGTAAAAAAACATTGAAAAGACTGGTATTTTGTTTTACAATGTTCGCTGCACTGTCGCATCTGGTGTAGCCAGTTCCATTTCATTATCGTGGAAGTTATGGTTATGGCTGATACACTACTGTATGTCTTTGATTTAACGCATCCAGAGTAGCCTCCCTGTAAAACATCTTATTTCAAGTTCATTTTTTTCTTTTTCCTGTCTCTCCCTCCCTTTCTTTCTCTCTCTTTCTCTTCCTGTCTCTCTTTCCTTGTCCCTCCCCCCATCTATCTCTCTGTATCTCTATCTTCTCGTTTTTTGTAGCCGGGATTCCTCGGAGGGGCAACCCACATGAAATTACTGTATCATCTGTCAGACTAGAAGCGGGCCCTGAATCTCTCTCTCTCCCTCTCTCTATCCCACACACACATTCATACACACGCATAGACACACTTACTGAGGCAATACTATCCCTCTCTCTGTAAAAATATTCACACACTTATTGAGGCAATACTGCTACTCACTGTGAGAGCATGGTCTCTGTCTCTCACACACAAACACACACACACAGATATAGAGATCCTACTTGAAGCAATTCTTTCTAACACTCGGTAAGAAATCACACGCACACATTTAAATCCTCTCAGAACAATATAGTGCCTTTCTTTGTAGCTGTGAAGACGCTGTCTTCTGAGGTGAAACTGCCTGTTCCACTGTGGGGACAGTTACATACGTAACCAGTCAACAAAGCCTCTACCCCCGTTCCTACCTTAGAAAGACACAAACATACACACAAACACACACACACACACACAAACACACGGTGGCTTAAGGTCACAAGTGTCTGAGCACATATTCATTATAAAGACACTGGTTCTTCCTCATCCGACCCATTCGTTTTATCCAAACAACAAAAACACTGGTTACAAACAAACAAACAGATAAGCAAGACCCAAATACTCATCAGTCATTGTGCCGTGGCCTTTCACTGACTTTGTCGCAATGCTCCACCATGTCCTCCCTGTTCGAACAAACAAGCAAAACACCAAACGAATAACAACATAGCCTGGGCCTAACACTCATAGGCTCGCCAGGTAAAACAACCAACCAGCTCACAAAAAGACGCTAAACATGAACCACTAGCCTGAGTCACACCAACCCCAACGCGCCAGAGACGGTGCAGAGCCACTGTGACTGTTTCCAGCCGCTGTTAAAACATTGTTAAAATGTTACTCTGAGGCAAGGTCTTGTCCTCAGGCAACAAAGCATTCTTTTGGCTATTTTAGGGGATGTTTAAATTTTCTTTATTTAAACGGGCTACTCCATGCATCCCCCCCATCCACCCCCCCCCCCCCACACACCCACCCACACACACCACCTACACCACCTCTTAAAGGGAACTGTCTGCCACCCCTGTGACACAAAGCATATTCTGCTGGTATGAAGTGACAAATTCTGTAGAGGATAATAGTGGCTTTGTCATGTTTCAAGGCGCTGGTTGTTTGGTTGTGAGGTCGTGAGGGGTAGGGTGCCAGATAATCTGCAATCCCCTTTTCTTTGATGAATGTGTGTGCAGAAATTGGTATTAAATATTGAGCGGCAACCCACAGTGTTCTCCCCCACCCCAACCCCCATCCCATCCACTCCACAACGAAATACGTTTTCCTAAGCTTCTTACACCACCTCTATCAATTCCCTCTGCACTGCAAGGTTTTTTCATTTTTTCGGAAGCACAAGGGTTGGCCTGTCTCTATCTATGTTTCTGAATGTATGAACAGTCCTGTCCCAGTCATTATCATTAATTCCAGCAAACTGCAACGCAAACACACCATCACACTAAAGAGGTTACAGTGTCGTTATCTATTGAACGAAAACAGACATATCCTACATCATCATCACTAGTTGCACATAATGCCGCCATGGATCCTGCACAATCAAATGGATTAGTTTTGTTTATTGTGGGATATCGAAAACTTGAGGCGCATTTCATGACAGCCTGTTGTTTCACTGTCATAACACTGGCTACTAATATGTTATTCACATTCTTACAGACATCTCGTTTGGCCAAGAGCCATGCTATTTTGCATTTCGCCGTCGCGTTCCAGTTCCAGAACAGGTAGAAGGACGAACTGCGCGTGCATGCGTCCCAAGAGCAGGTGGTTGATTGAGCAGGTGCTGTCCAACCCTGCCGTTTAGGCGACTCCCCGATAACGCTTCCAATTGCCTTGTCCGGTTTTAATATCACTCACACTGACACCTGTCACCTTCGGAGGCTTGTCACCTTGAAGACAAGTAAAATGCCACATCAGGCTACCTGTTCAGTTAGGCTACGTTAACGAGAGAAGCGTAGACTACCATAACCACCGGTTTCAGATAGGCTACCCCTGTGCGCTCAGAATGGTAACGGGCAATGACTGGGAGTGTGATTGACTCAGTGATGAGAACCAACTAATCAATTAATACTATATGAAGTTATCCATTGCACATTCACCAGTATCTGCAGGACTTGAATCAGAACTAGAATGAGAAATATATATACTATATATATATATATAAAAAAAACAGGTCCCCGATGTGTTTGTTATGCTAGCTAGAAAACTCGGTGAGTGAGACATAATGAAAAATAGGAGATCCCGCGATAATCCAAGAATAATACAAACGCTAGAATTTCCGTCAGATCACCGTTTAGCCTGCTTTTGTCTGTAATTTGCATGTTATAACGTTAAAGTTAAAACATCTGGCTGTTGTCAAAGACCCAGAGGCTCCACGTTGTCTACTAAGTTAAAAAGCGGGCGTCACCAACTTGAAACTACGGCAAGGTGTTTTACAAGAACAACGTATTTTTCATTCATATGTTCATGTAATAATTTCATGGGAGCACATGATATAAACAGTTCTCCGACGTAAACGTGCGCTATGTTCGCGGACTGTAACATCAGCAGGCAGGCAGCGACTAGCTAGCTTTCCTTTGCTAGCAGCCTGGTAGAGTTGTAGCTTTGATTATAGCTCACTGTAAAGCAAAGCCATTCAAGTATTTTTTGTAAACTAATTGAGTATATATAAAAAGCACCACTACAGGGACACAGGGCGACAGTTAGGTAGAGACGTTTCTGTCATACCGTTTCCATCAACGTTAGCTAGCTGGCACACACATGTTTTGCGTAGAGATTAACACCACACTGGGTACCATTGTGGCTACATTTCTTCTACATTTTGTGTCGTTTGTGTTCCTGCAAGGGCCTGAATTGCTGCCAATCACTGAGCAAAAAAAATGATGTCTAAAGATGCACAAATTTAGTCTCTGGATCTAACCTGGTATGGACGATGGACTTGCATGTCCGTGGCCAGGTCTTTTTTATGATTGAGCCAAGGTCTGTCATTCACACTACAGCAGCGCTTTATTCTAGTCAGAAAACAGGGACTTTAAAAGCTACTAAGTCTTAGTCCGTGCAGTCTGCAGTGCTGCTGTCCACCGATACACACACAACCATTGCTCAAAAAGCCAAAAATAAACATTTTACTCTTACGCGAATGAGTGATCACGGGTAAATCCGACGTGGTAGTGATGCTCACAGAGGCTGGGCCGGGATTTTCCCCCCTCTTGCTTCCAGCAGCTGGCTCAGTCTTTATCCTTCCTAACGTGCCCGCGCCCGGGTAGCACTGGCCCTCCAGTGTATAGCGGCTCGCTGCGGTCGGTAAAGAACCCTGTTGGTAAATGAATGGCAGGACCGTCAGCGCGTGAGTCATCGAGATCCTCCTCCCCTGCCTCGTTTCTTCCCCCCTCCAAGAGCCGAATGTGATTTAGACCGATGACGGTCTCCGACTAAAGCACTCTTTCGCGTGGCAATGGCCGTTCTCTGGAAGAGAGACAATATGGCAGGCACCAATAGTTAGGTGTGCAAACAGTGACCTCCTTAGATAGCCTATGAGCCGCGCAGTCCCGTGTTGGACTTTTCAGTTAGCCTAAGCGAGGAACGTAGTTTGCGTCTCCATTTAGAGCTCTGACATTTTATTAATTTAGGCCTAATGTAGTCTAAATTGGAACTATCATCACATGACAGCGCTCTCTCCCTCTCTTTGCCCAGTCATGCGTACCCTAGAATCACATCCAGTTGCACTCTTAAAAAGATGTGAATTTAGGCTACCTGCCGCAACAACCATATGCACAAGAATGCAATCTAGGAGAGTTATGTCTATTTGTGCAATATGATACTATGTATTTATTTAGAGATTTTGATCTAAGTTGATAAGGGTTAACACCCCCCAACTGCATTGCACTGCACAACACAGCCAACTACCAGTCGAGCAACAACAACCCTGCAATAACCCTATAACTGCCCTTAACATTCACCTTGGCTGCATAAGGATCAACATGCATATAGCTTGTGCTTTCATTTGCATGTTCAGCAGCATTATCTTGAAAGTGTGGATGACCTTGTGTGTCATATCAAATGAACAACAGGTCTGTGTTTATAGAGGGCTAGTTGTCACTTCAGAGCCGGCCGCCCGGGCTGTACAGTGGTATAATTGCAGTCTGTTCGTATGCTCTGGGCTCTCTTCCTCTTTTGTGGGCGGATTGGTATGGCAGCCAGTGCCAGTAATGGCATATGCCTTTCTGTTCTCGTGGGCGTCAGGGTGTCAAAGAGGTTTTTTTTTTTTCCAAACTGTGAAAAACACATTCAGAGTCCCTTCATGTTCATTGTGATTAGTCACACATTGGGAATATTAAATTCCATGGCAAGAGCCATTTTAATAATCACTCGCCAAAACAATGTGGCTTCACTTGAGCTGAAAAGTATGTATGTCAGAGGAAAACTCATACTCTCTCAGTTTAGCCACACAGCAGTGACCACTGGGTTTCACTGCAACCACCATAGCTGCTATCTACTAGCCTATAGCTATTAACTATAACACCATAGCTGTTAGAAATGATGTTGGGAAATGCACCCCAGGTTTGCTGTGGAGTGTAATGCTGTGGAGAAATACAGACCCCACCCTTGTGGCATATTTTTAGCCTCCGCAACCTCAGGCCAGATCTTTGAGGAAAATGAATTCACAGACATCCAGGTCATTATGAAGAAACCCTGTAGCAGGGGCAAGCTGTACTCCCAGAATGGGGGGAGTGGGGAGTGACGTGAGTGATGGACACATGCGGGCAGGATCTGGCTTTGCCCTGGCTCCGAGATCGTTGGGCTTTGTAAGAGGTCATCACACCCAGCCCCTGTGAATACTCAGAGGCTCATCTGGCCTGGCGCTCTCTCCCTTGCACCACAAACTCATTAAACCCCCGTTACCCAACACCTCCCATGGTCTCCGAACAGATGGATAGACAGGCACATGTTCTTGGAAGTCAGAGAGACGGGGAGATAGAGAGGGAGGGAGGGACAGAGGGAGAGTGACAAAAAGAGAGGGAAAGAGGATCAAACTGAGAGATAGAGAGAGATAACTGGTAGGGAGGGAAAAATATAAAGAGAAGGAGGGACAGAGGTAGAGATAGGGGTGGAGAGAGTGAGAGAACAGAGAGAGAGAGGGAAAGAGAGGAGGCGGGGAGGGAGTGTTTACATAACCTCTAGAATCATATTAAAAGTCGACCTGCGGTCGCCTCCTGCCCGGCAGTCGTCTAATTAGCTGACTTCCTGCCCGCTGAAATGTGTCGCTGCCACTGCCTCTGCGAAGGCCTCTAGGTGAGCGAATGCATTGGATGTCGTCAAGGGTGATGAGGGCCGAGCTTGTCGTTTACACATCCGCGGACCGTCGTCTCGCTCTCGTGGCTCCTCTGACATAATCAAGGCCACCAGAATAAGCACTCTCTTTCTGGGACTTGTAACGGCTGTCATAGTGGATTAAAGAGCCAAATTAGCACTTTAAAAAAACCCTCTCAGTTGTTTGGCACAAGCAGAACTTAGTATCACATCAATTGTGTGTTCCTTCTCTGATGAGTGGTCTCTAATCCTAAAGCTTGTGTTATGCTTTGACTACATGCATACACAAGGGTCCAAGACTGTACCTGGGGGAATATGCACGGTTCTGGGCAGATGTCTGTTAGGCTGCTTTTTTGTGACAACTACCAATACTGCATAAGCAGTACAGCAGCGGTGCATGGACTGTCTGAATGTGTAAACTAAAATGTGTAAACTAAGCTTGATGTGTGTGTGTGTATATTTGCAATCCACAAATGAATGTAATCAAGGCCTTATTCCTCTGTAAGCAGCAGACACTAGTGAAGTAATGCTCCGACAGACGTGTTTACGTACGGGAATTGAGAGGAATATTACTAGCAAGCGTCTATCCATCTGTGGAGCTGCAGAGATGGCAGAGAGAACTGTAGAGGTGACGGTGAGATATGTGAAAGCAATGGTGCAGTTAGGATACGTCATTCCAGCAGAAGCCACGTCAGGGACTTGCAGATACGTCTGATGGCCATGTTCGGAGTTAGGCAGTCCTACCCCCTTTGGCTGTGTGACGGTCTCCAGTGCGAGCTGGATCCACTCACACTGGTGGGCAATGAATGCCACCACCATAACCACCTTGGCTGAGGACAATTTTCCGATGGCCACCTTGGACAAAACGATTACCCTGTGCACAACATCACATCTCCTCCCTCCTGGATTAACCAGCACCTCATCTAATAACTCTGTGAGTTTCACAAATTAAACTTTCACAAAAGTTTACTGCATTTTAGGAAAGATTGCAGAAAGACAGCTATGCAGCCATTCAATAGGCTGTCAATTTCTCTCCAGAGTTTGCTGCTGTCTACCTGGGATGATTGAATTTGGACTTAAGTTAAGTGCCGAAGATCCATAGAATGTGTGTTAACACAATTAGGAAATATACTTAGTGGGAATCTGAATTCTGACCAGATTGTAAAAAGAAAAAAACAGTGCCCAGCAGCGGGGCATTTTGCTTTTTCAGTCATGAAAAGCAAAATCCTGTAAATTCTTGAAAAGCAAATTTTCAAAATATTCCCTTTCCCTGTTCGTACTCTGCAAATTCAAAGGGACAGTGCCTGAATGTTCTTGCACAAAGTAAAAAAAAAAAAAAAACACACACCACACACACACACACACAGAGAGACACATACACATGGGGCAGTTGTTGCCAGGGAGATGGCAGGAAATAGGCCATAGAACCCCCCCACACACACACACACCATCAATGGCAGTGTGTGCACATGTGGTTCTTGCTTTGATAGGGATCTGCCCAAGAAAAAGGAGCGCTGCTGGGGAGGGTGGTGGACTGATCACACTCTCATCTGCCATAAATAATTCCCTTTCAAGCACACAGGGCCTCCCCTCCTCTGCCTAATCTAACCAGTCTCTATTTCATCAGCTTAACTCTTTGCTAACACACACACACTTTCCTTCAGAGACAAGGCCTACATTCTGAAATAACAAGATCTCAAGACAAATATTGGGTTATTACATTTCGGAGCGACTGTGGATGCAACTGAGCCTTCTTGTAGATATTTATTTTGTGGAGTCGCTCATCACTTTCTCTGTGAAAAGGCCAGGCTCTTCTCTACAGAAGGGCTTAAGGACAAACTGTGATTTCCAGGCTTTATCTTATGTAACTATTGAGGGTGGTATTACGTGTAACTACCAAGCCATCACTGGAGGAGTCTTGAAAGCACCTTGAGCCTCAAGGTCATTTGAGTGGGAGACCTTGGCAGATAATTTGCTCCACCCTTTTACCCCTATCCATTACCATGGTTACAGTCCACAGGCAGTAATCATCACCATAAAATTGTACAACCATAAAGATGTCCTGACACTACCTGGCTTACACACTGTAATTGTCTTATGGGGACACAATGAAGTGACCTTCTATGTCCAGTTCATAGTGTAAATAATTTTAATGGTGTATCATCCAGAGAAGAGTGGATTAGAACAGATATTCCCAATAACTATGAGAAACATAGACAGCATGTTATGCTTTTTTGCTCATGAAAAAATGGGGTTACAAAATGCAAACAAACCCACTCTGAAATTACCATATCTAGTTCAACTGCCATTATTTTTTGTCACGTACAGTGACCTTTTTGTGTCTGTGTTACTTTCACTGCCATAGATGCACTAGAAGTTCCAGATCTTTGGGATTTTAGGCTTTTGATTTGAGAGGCTACATGCCACATTGGGACTGTCTGCATCCATAAAATGGCTGTTATCTAAAGCTGATGTGCAGTCTCCTAATAGGTCCTCCTCTGTTGGTACAGGCTGATCATGCTGTTCACTCAGACAGACGTGAGTACTCAGACTGAAATCCTTAAAAGGCCATTATCTCTTCCTCCACTCTGGAATTTAACATTTTCCATTTAGTGCTCAAAGCAACTGGTAATAAAAATAAATACAAGGGGTGTACTTTACAAGGGAATCTCAGGGCACTCTACTGAATGTTAAAGAAACACAATGTAGTTCTTTCACCTTAAAACAATAGTTAAATAACTAAATTTTCTCAATAACTCAAATTCCTACATGCAGTAAACTATGCCATAGTGGATTAGATAGTTTACTGAGTGATGTGCCAGATACAGGCTGACAATGGCTGATATCTGGCCCTGATCTATTCCTGTGTGGACATGGTTTGTGGGCATTTTTACCCTTGTATTCAACCGGTACCTGAATATATGTCTGTACAGACATAAACATAGATTTTCTTGTAACACTGAACTGAAATTTAAAGATGTGGATATTATTTCCATTTTCACCCAGTATAACATGATAACAGACATCCATTATTCCCCTCCGAGGATGTGTCTAGACAAAAAGTTTTATGCACCATACCGATGCTGTCTCTGTGTGTCCACTAATCTACATATGAACATCTATTTTGCTGAGACAAAAATATTAATCACATTTCAATAAAGTGAATTGCCCCTGCAATTTCAGTTCTTTTTGAAAACATCCATGTTAAGTCCCGTCATCTACTGTGCTTAGCGTAGGCTTGCCCTTGACAGCAGTAATTACAGTAGAGGCTATTGCTTTAAGAGCCTATAAATTATGAGCTCAGAAGAGAAAGATTTTTTGTTATACCAAAGGCAAGTAAAGAGTGTATTTGGAATTGTGTGTGTGTTTTCCCTCTTCCTCTAGTTTTTGCCAGAGGGTGTATCAAAGAGCTCTGAGACATCACGAGGGCCATGTACACCAGTAACATTTATTTAAGCACAATTACGAACAATAATGTATCAGTTTCCACTAGCCTCCTGCGTGTCAGTGTGTGTGTTTGTGTTTCTCTCTCACTCTCGTTTGTGTATTGTGTGTTTTCAGCATCTCAAAGACATAATGTATATGTAATCAACAACTCAAAAAACACAAACACAAAAAAAGGTTAGGACAGAAAAAAAAGCCACAACGGTAAATGTCTCTAAATATCTTCTGCCATCAAGGCCCAGTAGTTTTTTTACTAATTTATGTGCACTAAGGTAAATGAATATGCACAAAGGCTGGACATGGCCCAGACTGCATACACAGAAGCTGGACTCTGAAGGGGATCCATCTGCACCAGATCATGATGGTGGTCCTCTGCTATCAGAGTATCAGACCACAGTGAACCTTACAGCAGTATGCAGTGTTAGTACACAATGCCACTGACACATAGCCTTGCACACATGTCCTGGAGGTGAACACCAAACAAGGCAAAAGATATAATTAGACAAAGGCGAGGGACTTTCTCATCAACATGAAATTTCATGGTTAAACTCTAAGGGTATAAACAACACTGTTGAAGGACTGTTACCAATGGCTGTTGAAGGACTGTTACCAATGCTTCCTCTTTGAGAGTCAATAAAGGACTGTGCATGGGATTATTATCACTAAATGATATGGGATTCCAAACTTCCACAGCATTACTCTGATGGAGACCAGAATCTCAACATCTTTGGGTATACATGTGATGAGAGACCAGTGGGAGGAACAGTAAGATGTGTTATGGGAGGTTAGTAAATGCGCAATGAATGTGTAAGCACACAACAATTCACATTGTTCACATATAACAATGAGGATTGAAATTGCGGACCATCTGTTCAACTGTGTCCTGGCATCTCATCAAAATACTGTACAATTGTACATAATCAACAGTTGTTTTAACATAACATCAAATAAGTTGACTGTAAGACTGAATGTGATCTGGCCCAAATCTGGCTCCGAACTGGCCCAGATATGTTGGAGACATGGCTGCAGTCTCGAGTGGCAAATGAAGCAATTTCTGCCTCTATTTCTGATATGTGGGTCAGGGTCAGAGCAGACCTTCCCTCAGGTTACATTTGTGTGTGTGAGTGTGTGCAGGTGTGCACTTGTGACCATTTCAGCCTGTGGAAGTACACCTGACAAGACACACACACACACACACACGGATTAACCAATCCAGCCCCTGGTTGACATGGCATATGGAATAAAGAGCGTACTAGATTTGAGAAGACAGCTGGTCATATGAGGACAGGATGAGTTGTTCAGACTTCAGATCTAGCAGTCAGTCAGTGACTATAATGTAGCAGTACAGAGAGGGGAGCTTTACAATGTCTTAGTTACAGCAACTGTGGCTGTAACTATACAGCTGATCCATTTACGCACTTACATTTATGCATTTAGCAGACGCTTTTATCCAAAGCGATTTGTCAATTACTTCAGGGCCTGTCTCCCCTAGAGCAACTTACAGGGCATTAAGTGCCTTGCTCAAGGGCACAACAGTAGCAGCCAAGATTCAAACCCACAATTTTCAGGCTACTAGCATTCTAGCCAGGTTTCTTAATTGCTATTCTACCACAGCCCATACGTACAGTAGATTCAGATCACATCCTTCTCAGTCATCTAATGTGCTTTATAATTTGACATAATAATTTAGCGCTTTCGAGTGTAATCCATGATGCTTGTCCCACTAGTGAACTTTTTTTTTGCCAAATTAATTTCATTGCTCCTCTTGGTCCTCTATGTTATCTGTCACTGCAGTGTGTGCGTATACAAACCAAGAAGGCTGGTCCTCTAATGGGAGTCAAAAACTGAGACTCAGTCAAGTGTTTAACTTAAATATTAGCAAACTATATGGAGGAGAAGAGGAAGAGGAAAAAGGAGAGGAAGGAGACTTTTAGAGCACATGTTTAATGGAAGAGGCCCAGGATGTGTTGTGCCTAGAAGTTCTGGCACACAGCAGCCAGTTCTGGTTCAGATGAAGTTAAGCTAAGCACTTTAATGGTGGAAGCCACTCAGCAGGCCAGTCATTAAAATTCCCTCCAGGCTGGGGGAGGTATGTGACTTGAGAAGCGCCAGACCTCAGTGCGCACCAGCGCCCTTGAGAGGGAGTGAAGCGCAGCACTCGAGAGAGTCCGGATGGGAGACCAGCGTTGGCGTCGGTCGGCTGCCTGCCCTAAGAGGGACTTGTGGTCTTCCCCCAAAGTAACTTCCTGCCAGATGCCTTTAGACTGATGTTCAGTTGTAGAAGAGCATGCAGGTGGCTTTTGTCTTCAGGGATGGCAGTGGACTGTAGCAACACAGTTCTGGCCCAAACCTGACAGGAATCAGGGCCAGGTCAGAGCTATTTCAGATTTGACTGTGATCTTTGAAGGGGGAACCCCAGCACAGAGCCACTGTTAAAGGTCTAGAGGTTAGTACTGGTAAGTACTATTGGGAAGAAAAAAACAACACCAACCAAAAAATCACATTACAGGCAATAATGATACAAAGCTATTTTGGGTGCAGATACTGTACTAATGCTGCTAGTGTCTGCTCCATAGTCTATGGCCTGCTCCTGCAGGATACCTTTGCAGCATTCTCACATCTATCATGACCACTACCTCTAAATTACACTAATATTTTTTTTTCTATCACAAGTGCACAGACAAAGACGGCAGGGCTGCAGGTTGAAATGTGCTGGGATTTTCCAATAAAATGTAGATTTTGATTTTAACATGGAACGTTTACACAGAACAAAACATTGCTGTTACTGTGCCTGGGAAACAATCACAGTGGCTCGGAGTCATAAACAAAGCAACATGTTATTATTGGATTGGATCGTTATTGAAAGTTCAAGACTTCAATGGGATTTTGAGATTCAGCTAATGTGCTTATACTGTGTCTTAATCATCATCAATATTTTATTTACATTTCTATGTTGATGCATCATACCAGACATTTACAAGTGTACAACACATGCAGGTGCATGAAGTATCATTCAACTCCCAAACCCAAACCACTGCTATTGTATCTTGATTATGATATTAAAAACAAAACAAAACAAACAAAAAGGCTGTAAAATATATTAAATGTAAAAGAAGAAATTTAACAGACCAATCTACAAAATATGTTAAATATCTCAAATAATATCTTACAGGACAAATAACCACAGTTCTGAATGACCTATAGCGGCAGCAGCAGTCATATGGGAACATGAGACCATGGTGAGTCTATCACAGAGCAGGACAGAGGCTACTGTACAAAGCAGGGCTTTGGGCTGGATAGATTAGTTGGGGTTCCAATGAGCTGAAACCGCCTGGGGAAAAAAAAAAAAAAAAAAACTTCTTCAAAATATGAACAGTCTCTGAGAAGACGTCTGTTAAGGTGGAGAAAGTGCAACTTCAATTTCACTTCCAATTTCTATGGTAATAATCCAGCTTGGAACAGCGTAACATTGCCTAGTAGCAAACATCTGATGTTGCATTAATTACAGTGGCATCATCAATCTACCACCTAGATGCCAATCTACCACAGCCCAGTTCAATTTACCTGTACCTGAATGTGCAAATTACTGTAAGTCACACAGTTAGAACTTTTGTAACCTTAATTTCTTACTTTTTTAATATATTCCATTTCACTTTTTTTTCAGAGGGTTGTTGTCCACAACCAGGAGTGTTGTGTAGAAGATGCAGTAACTCCACCCAGATGACCCTTTACAATGTGTGACCCTGAGGCGACTTCAGGCCCACTGAGACACATTAATCCATGTGATGGAGATTCACAAGGTGGAAGCGGAGCACCCAAATTCCCCTGTAAGCCACTCTACTCCACACACACACAGATTGTAAGCGTTCCACAGGAATCATAGCCTCCTACACCCACAGCGTAGGTCATTCAATTGTCCATCAATGAACAACACTCCCTTAGCCCCTAACTCAAAGAGGTGTGGAGGTCTTTTGACCTCAAGAGTCCACAGGTTTGTCTGCTGGTCAGACCAGTTAGGGTGACGGTAAACCTTTAAAGGAAACTGCAGTACAGGTTACTGTAACAGTGGAGATGCATGTCGGTGGTTGGAGAGCACCTGAAAGTGGGGTGGGGCCCACGTTTGGTTGGTCACTACTGCAGTCCACTGCCACAACACAAATGATAAACAAACATATGAAGTTTCTGCACCAAGCCAAACCACAGATGGAAAGGCTGATGGTGTTCTGAAATCTGGCAAGACTAACTCTTTCATGGCATTTGATAAAAACATTTAGGTCTCTTCAAATATCATTATGAAATATGATCATGACTTATGATTATTCTT